>APFE031584998.1:68396-214603 GCA_000404065.3 Pinus taeda | reverse complement strand
ATAGTCCTTCTCTGTGTTTACCTGTTTACCTTTCCCTTTGCCTTTGCCCCCACCACTGCTTTTGGAAGCCTACTTCTTCCCTTTCCCTTTCTTGCCTCCTGCCACCAGTGCTACATCCTCATCCTGCTCAACTGGCTTGGCTGCCCCCAAGCTGACCTTTCCTGATCTCTGTCTGAATGCAATCATCCCAAAACCTCTCCCATGTGGGAAGGGTCTCACGTGCACAAACCCCATCAGCAAAGTTCATCCATGAACGGGGGAGGCCATTTACCGCAATCCGCATCAACTCAGTGGGTGGAATGGCCTCTCCAATCGCTGCCAACTCATCTCTCACATTAGTAATCTTAGTGAGATATCCAGCTGCACTATCATTACCCATCTTAATGTTTTTCAGTTTCTCCTTCAGAACCATTTTCCGGTTCTCATTGGTACTCTGGTAGAGATTGGACAATGCTGTCCACATCTCATGGGCATTGCTCTTTCCTCTCACATGAGGAATGCAATGGTCTTTGATTCCGTCTAGAATCAGCCTCTTACCCTTGTTGTTCTTTTTATTATAAGCAGCCAACTGAGTAGTATCAGTAGGCACAACAACAGGGGTCTGTGTGGTATGCACCATGATATCCCAGACTTCTGCCTCCTCAAAGATACTCTGCATTCTTTCCTTCCAAACGCTGTAATTTGTATGCCCATCCAACCTATCCTCCACCCTCAATCCCAATGACATCCTGCTGTCCTAAAACTGAAAATAACACTGCTGTAGTAAAGATAAAACCTGTTGTTTATGAAAAATCAGCTTGCTGGAATTTTCTGAGTGAAAAAACAGCAGCTGTAATTTTTCTCTTTTGTTGTCCCAAACTGCCCTTCAGCACTCAAGCTCTGATACCATGTTAAAATTTCTGTTTTCCCACCCCGGTTTTTAGTTTCTCCTTATTTCTCCCATGTAATTAAATGTCCTTTCCCATAACCATACATTCAACAAGCTGATTAAAAAAAATAAAAAAAAAAATTATTGAAAACACAAATTCTGGAAATTTTACAGAATGCTGGAAATTGCAGAAATAAAAATCAGCAGTAATAAACAGCCATTAAAACACTGATATTTTTTGTCAATGTGACCCTAGAAAAACCCCCTACAACTCTTGGGGAAAACCAGTTTGAGAGCTCTTCTTTATTTCTGAAAAAAGTCTTTTTACAGCAAGAAAATATTCAGCAAAAATCAGCAAGCAAACTTTTACAACTTATCTTAGCCTTGCTGAAAAACTGCCCTGCTGAAACTTCGTTGTTACTCCGCTGCTGAAACTCCACTGCTGATACTCCGCAGCTCACTGTCCAGAAATCTCCCTTGCTCTCTTGCTCTCCTTCTCTCAATCTGCTCATGAAAGAATTGAATCGAATGTGATCTTTTCCTCTTTTTCCTCCCTTAATATAACTCCAAGTGACTTTTGGGTGATCCAAGTGACTTTTGGGTGATCTCTAAATCCAATGGCTGAAATAGATTTAGATCAATGGCTGAGATTAAATGCACATTTAAATCTCACTTTCTATTTTTTAATTCACCCACTTTAATAAAGACCCACTTAGTCATTTATTTCCAAAGTCACTTTTCCTTTCTAATTTTCATTGACTTTATAAAAGTCACTTTAAAATTAGACTTAGTAACTTTATCACTTAAAGTCACTTTTAAATTAGATTTTAACTATAAAAATTATAAAGTCACTTTAGGAGAAAAATTAAAATCTTTTGGACACTTTTCCCTAAGCCAAAGCCTAAGGGAACCACCTGTCCTCCGGTACCAAATTTCAACAGAGATAAGTCCTTTTAGGACTGCAGTTTATCTTGGAGAGCTTTCTCTCGTGCCACACTGCCCTTTGAAGGTGTCGTCCACACTTGACAGTCCTTAACACAACCTCAGTTGTGTGCTATGGCCTGCAGCCTAGCACAACAGCTAGTTGTAGCTTTCAACCTACCCAAATGATACCCAAACAATCTCAAACAACAGCGTTGCCTTCCTCATGAACTCGGCCAAGCTGACAACACTTACCTGCACTCAAACGCATACATATACAACCCTGAATTTCTCCTCCTTGTGACCGTGGCTTCCCTGTCTAGCATATAAACCTAAACCAGAATTTGGTTCATGCACAAGAACAACCTTATTCAATGTTGTCAATACCCACGTTGTCTAGACTCCTTCACGCTATAATAAGGTCCCTTCTGCTGCGGATGAAGTCCTTTTGTTGCGGCTAAGGCTCCTCTTGACTGCGGCTTAGGGCTCCTCTTGACAGCGGACAAGGGCTCCTCTTGACTGCAGATTAGGGCCTCCTCTAGCTGCGGATTAGGGCCTTCCTTTTGTTGCGGATTAGGCCTCTTCTAGCTATGGATAAGGGCCTTTTCTTACTGTGCATTAGAACTCCTGTTGACTGCGGCTAGGACTTCTTAGATCTGCGGCCAGATCTCTTTCAAGACTGCGGCTAGGGCTCTCCCTTCAACTGCGGCTAGGGCACCTTTGATGACTGCATCTAGGGCTCTCTTAGATGACCCTTTCCAATGCGTCTTCCTTGAGAGAAGACAAACCCAAACAAGTGGCGAGAGGGAGATCATGAGAGTTGTGTGTTCCTCTATTTATACTAAAATGTTGAGCACATGTGGGGTTTATTTGGTTGCTGGCTGATCTTGACAAATTGTCCCATAACACAAATAAATTCTTATCTCCATGAATACTTATTGGAATCAGATGATCTTTAGATCAATCCTACACCTCTTGATGAGATGGATCCAAGAAAAATATCAGCTGCCATTAATAAGATGACCCACATGGAGTTTGGCCCTAGTTGCCAATTTTAACGCTCCCCCTCAGCTAGGGAGAAATCCATTTGCTTATCCATATGTCTGATTGTACTATCTCTGCCATCAGTGCCCTGCACTGCTCTGCTCTGCTCTGTTGAGCTTTGCTGAGCTCTACTCTGCTCTGCTGAGCTCTACTCTGCTGAACCATGAAGAAGAAGAACTGATCGAGAATGTCTCATACCATTCTCTACTGACCTTAAGTTAGTTTCATCTGAAGAGAGTGTGTCATGTCACTCTTACTAACCCGAAGTCAGTTTTATTGATCCCAGATCAATATCACAAGGGAGTGTCTCAAACCACTCATACTGATCCCAGATCAATTGGAGGCCATCCTAGCATCGAGAGTACGGTAGATACAGCAATGCGTCGATCGATAGTACTAATATGGTCCCTAACCCCATTTCCCTGCTCATTGATCAGATGAGAGGTACTTCCCATGAGTCCCAGACTGCATGTGTAGGATGCCTCGACAGGAGAACTAATCATCCTGTCCCAAAGGGGAACTAATCATCCTGGCTCACAGTTGCCACGAGAGAACTAATCATCTTGGCTCACAGGAGAACAAATCATCATGTCCCAAAGTCGCCTTGGGGTATCACAGCGAAAGGTTGAGCCATTCACCTTGTACACAACGCACCATCAGGGGAGGGTGAGTCGCCCTATGGTCGTGTGTTGCTCCAGTAAGTACCCCAAGCCCCCTAGAGCTCCCAGAGCTCAATGCAGGCAACATGCAGGACCCTTATAAGAAAGTCTCTCCAAGTTGTTCGGGAAAGTCACAGATTTGACCTTTCCCCGGGGCTTTGACAAAGTTACTGCAACCTGTACATTAGTCTCAATGCGATGGAGCCTCCTCACTCATCGACTTACCATATCCCAGATAAGGTAGTATCTGATCTATCTACTGGAGAATCATCGAATATGGGATTCCTCAATAATCGAATCCCCCCCTGGTTGTCACAGAGAATCATAGTGATATTCATCATGTGTACAAACAGCTCACTGAAGAGCTTCTACAACCAGGCAACTTCACATAAGATCATACTCGTAGCTATGTATTCGGTCTTGGCGGTGCTTATAGCAACCAACTTCTGCTTCCTGCTCATCCATGATATCGAAGCAGAATCCAAAGAGAACCAGCACTGAGAAGTGCTCTAGTGATCCTCCACACTGCCTGCCCAGTCAACATTCGAATAATCATGCAGCTTCATATTTCCGACAGTGTATCTCAATCCATGAGAGATTGTGCCCCGAAGATATCTCAGAAGATTCTTGGCACCAAAATCCAATGAAGCTAAAACAAATATGAGCTCACCATGCTAACTGCAAAACATATATCCGGATGGAGGTTCACCAAGAACATCAATGCAAATGAGTTTATGAAACTCAGAGGGATTTCCCAAATCTGGTCCGGCATCATCACCATATAACTTCAGAAAGTTAAGATCCTCGAGGTAGTCACGGGCTTGCAGTTTACCATTCCACATCCGGAATCCAACTCCCTCTTACTTCTACAAGTGAGAGGGTCTGCACCTATCAGAAATAGGTCATTCTTAGAAAGTGTCGGTATGAGAAGGCTATCATCCACAACCTTCAAACAAAGGTTTGGATCGGCATCACTCTTAATGAATCTCAACTTCAATTGACAGCTATCGATCTTCTCATATCAAACCCACTGTGATTTGCTTCAAGCCATAGAGGGCTTTCTTCCACCTGCATACATGAGATTCCCGATGAATCTCAAACCCCTCGGGTTGTTCCAAGCCTGTGAACCTGCTACATGAGGGGAATGGTCCCCTTGTAAGATTTTCCTTCGGTACATCTTAGATATGTACCGTCATGGTCCTTTCGAATTCAGGCATCTGAGTCACCATCTGACTCACATCAGGTAGGGCCCCATAAGTAGACCTTCGGTGCTATAGATGACATGTGTCAACTGATATTGTCCCCAGTGAACCATCTTGCAACTTGATACAAATTGCCAACCCTGAACTCAAAAGCATCTTAGAAAATTTTATTTTTAAACACGTACCTTTCCATCGATGAATGCCACCTTGTAACCTTTGACTTTCATTGCTGAAACGGACACCAGGTTCTTCTTGTGATCAAGTACATAAAAGAGATTCTGTAAATGAATCGAGTTACCCTCATTCAATTGAGGGGTAACATTCCCTACACCCTCTCCGGGATAGGTGGCATCTTCTCCAAGTATAATCCCACGATTGTTTCCATCTCTACCAAATTATAGAGAGTGCCCTTCTATTTGATGGAGTGCCTTGAAGCACTACAATCAATAAGCCAGATTCCCAAAGAATCTAAAGGAGAGGGCCAATACAAAATAATTCTTCTTTATCTTATCAGAAACAACATTTGATTCTTCATATCTGGGGTTCCTTGCTTTCTCGAGGAGACGACCATTTCCTTGATGACCTGCACTGTCATTCCTATGATCATTGAAGATGTCCCTGGAATGAATGTTATCATCATCAAGTGATGTGTCCCTGCCAGTCAGACACTCCTTCGCATAATTGTCGAACTTATTTCAACTAAGGCATCTACCTTTCCTTCCACCCTTAGATCCGGACTTTCCCATAAAAGTGATCTTCAGGGAGGCCATCAGAAACTTCCACTGTGCCATTTTGATAATATTCTCTGCTTCGACTTCACCCTTGGTGAATTACAAGAGGGATGAGGAATCCATTGATCCTTTTGTCCTTCCCAACTGTCTTCGGTGATTGCTCTTTCACTCTTGCTTGGGCTTTGTCTTCACCCCAGCTCCGATACCATGTTAATTTTAGGTATATTCTATGCTAGAGCAATTTATTTCAATTTTCACAGTTAGCTCAATATCTTTCCAGATTAGCAATCACATCAGCATTAAAGTAAACTGCAGATAGAACATAAATATAAATCGCAGAAGACAAGCCAAGACAAGAGGACACAAGATATGGCGGTAGCCAGGGACAAACCCCAATGTGGGGAAACCCTTCGTCAATTCTTCTTATATGTACTTCAATAGTTCAGCAGAGAGAGAGAGATAGAATTAGTACATTTACAACAGAAGTCAACACTTCGACTTTCTAGATAAGAGAATAGATCATCTTTACATGAGATCAGTTGAAGATATGCTGCTTCAACTGATTCTCCAAGTCCTTCACCTATCATTGTGTTGCATCTCGTCCACATGTTGCACCTCACCGTGTTGCACCATGCTGCACTCATCATCACAGTGTTGGACCTAATGACCATGCTATGCACTTCATGTTGTTGCTCCTGTCACTGTGTTGCTCCAATCATTGAGCTGCTCTCATCACGGATCTGCACTCATCATCACAATGTTGGACCTCATGTTGTTGTTGTCATAGTGTCTAACACTATTGTACATAGTGCCACTGTTGCACCATGCTTACGACTGTCCCAATGTACTTGTAGCACTGTATTCATTGTTGTCCATGCTTTACCATGCTGCTTCTATCCATGATTCTTCATGCTTGCACTTGTCCCATGTTGCAATTGTCGCGTGTGTCACCATGCTTCACCATCACTATTATTATGTGCACTTTGCTGCATTGTACATCATACTATGTATTGTTGCTCCTATTTACAACTGCTACACCAATTGCCATTGTTGTTATGATTGTGTTCAAATTAGGGCATGACTTGTAGTCTATCACACAGTCAAGAGATAAGTCCTTTTAGGACTGTAGTTTACCTTGGAGAGTTTTCTCTCATGCCACGTTGCCCTTTGAAGGTGTTGTCCACCCTTGACAGTGCTTAACACAACCTCAGTTGTGTGCTATGGCCTGCACAAATGATACCCAAACAGTCTCAAACAGCAGCGTTGCGTTCCTCGTGAACTCGGCCAAGCTAACAACACTTACCTGCACTTAAACGCATACATATACAACCCTGAATTTCTCCTCCTTGTGACTACGGCTTCCCCGTCTAGCATATACACCTAAACCAGACTTTGGTTCATGCACAAGAACAACCTTATTCAATGTTGTCAATACCCATGTTGTCTAGACTCCTTCACGCTATGATAAGGTCCCTTCTGCTGCAGATGAAGTCCTTCTTTTGCTGCGGCTAAGGCTCCTCTTTACTGCGGCTTAGGGATCCTCTTGACCGCAGATAAGGGCTCCTCTTAACAGCAGACAAGGGCTCCTCTTGACTGCAAATTAGGGCCTCCTCTAGCTGCGAATTAGGGCCTTCCTTCTGCTGCGGATTAGGCCTCTTCTAGCTGTGGATAAGGGCCTCTTCTTACTGCACATTAGAACACCTGTTGACTGCGGCTAGGGATCTCCCTTCAACTGCACCTAGGGCACCTTTGATGATTGCATCTAGGGCTCTCTTAGATGACCCTTTCCACTGCGTCTTCCTTGAGAGAAGACAAACCCAAACAAGTGGAGAGAGGGAGATCATGAGAGTTGTGTGTTCTCAAATGACTTTAAAAGCACCTCTATTTATAATAAAACATTGAGCACATGTGGGGTTTATTTGGTTGTTGGCCGATCTTGACGAATTGTCCCATAACACAAATAAATTCGTATCTCTGTGAATACTTATTGGAATCAGATGATCTTTCGATCAATCCTACACCTCTCGATGAGAGGGATCCAAAAAAATAGACGTTGCCATTAATAAGATGACCCACATGGAGTTTGGCCCAAGTAGCCAATTTTAACAAAACTTGAGATGTGTGAGGCAAATGAGAGGGGAGGCGTGCTTTTAAAGGCTTGGAGGGGTTGTTTTTAGAGGGAAACAACCCTTAGTTTGCCTCAAAACCACTCATAAACTCCAAAAAACAAGTTACGTAGGGTTTGTGGCCAAGTTGGTAATGAATTGGTCGGTTTATAGAAAAACCTAACCTGCCAAGAGCTTTAACTTGGTTTTTCAACCAATTCATCCTCGCCATCTAATGAACCAGTCGGTTTTGAATGCTATGCCTCATAATGAATTCGGCCCAACAAACTTAGCCTCTAGGAAATCAGTCTCTGAATGAAATCAGTCTAGAGAACTCAACCCAAATACTCAACCTACGTCCTCTTTGTGTGCCACTAATGCGCACTAGGGAAAACTCATCCCTCCAGCAACTCATTCTCCTCCAAATAAAATCAGTCTCCCTGCTACAACTCGACCTTGCAATCTCCTCCTACTCGGCCTCCTGGATTCGCCCCAATCCACTCGCACTTCTCCTTCTCTACGCTCCTTGTCCACAAAGCCACTTGCACTTAGAGAATTGATTCTCTGAATGATGAATCAATCACACACTTGTGTTATGTGTGTCTTCACCTCTTCCCTAAGCTTCCTTTATAATCTTCACTAAGCCCAAATCCCTAACCCAAATCTCCCGTCTAGAACATCTTGGAGATCAACGATTGAGATTATTTCTAAGTCACTTAAATAATTACATTATTTATCCTTAGAAAATGACTTAATAATCAACAATAATAAATTGACTTTAATTATTGTACTTTTCCTAAGCTAGACTTAGGAAAGAAGATATAAATCACTTGTTGTAGTAAGAGAGCGCCTAGAAGAGGCAAATAATGTCTTCCACATGCTAAGACACCAAGCCTATGTAGAAGACCTTCCAAAGTTACCACTAGCTTCAACACTCTCTCCTACCAAGGAAGGGATTCTCCACCACCCCCCAACTTATCTCAATACTTCACAAATTTCCCTTTCACTAGATGTTTAGTGAGAACCTTTGCCACATGCTCCTTTATAGAAATGTATTGCAGTCCCACAGCGCCTCTCTGGATCTTGTCTCTAATGAAATGATATATGATCTTGATGTGCTTGGACCGATCATGAAACACATTAGGAACACTCAGAAGGCAATAAAAAGGACTTGGCCAAAGATTCTAGATGTATGAGCAAGGAATTCAATATCATTATCTAAGACTTCCCCAAACCGAGCACCACTAATACACTGCTAACCAAACATTTAACTACATGTTGAAATCTGAAAGAGAAGTTGGGGAATAACACAAGGCTCATGTCAACAGTGCTCAATGTCAATGTCTCAAGCACAAAGTCCCCCCTCATCATTGCCCTCTCTCCATGAGAGACCCTCTAATTGTGAGAGAAACTCAAGCACAATTGACTCTTATAAGCAACAAGATTCTCTCCTCTAATGTATGAGGTCGACCTAATGGGTTGGAACTTGGAGACGAGAATCTTGCTACTTATAACACTAGGAGAAGAGGTCGCAATAAACCCATGTGATGGGCATTCTTTATTAACAAGAAACTGGTAGGAAACATGTTATTTTATATAACATGAAAAATTACCATTGTCTAACTGGTAAAGCCTGCATTGTAATAGAATGTCCAACTACTCAATATAAAATTTCTATTCTATAAATCAGCCAAGCAGTGTTAATCTCTTCCATTGTTGTTGCTTGTGATTCCCCTAACACAATCCAAATCCTTTTAGATTGATAATGAATCCATTATCCAAAAACATATCAATCAATTGAAAACAAAAAATTTGCAAGAATCCAATCCAGACTATCAATTCTATGGTTTCAATGAGAATTTGGGGCAAGGAGGATATGCCTAGGGTCAAATCTACTAACTATGGTTGGAAATTCATAGATTTTTATCTTATCTATCTAGTCTACCATGTTTCTACCCTTTTTTAATACCTCTTAAGAGAAGAGTTAATCCTTCAAAGTTTCAATGTATTTTCAAAATTATTTTAGTTGTATCAACACCAATGTACTAGATAATTCCATTGACCTATGTTTGATCATTTGTTGGACATTAAGATAGTCATCTCATCTTTATCTTCTTCTTGTTTCTTGATCCTCACTTGTTTTATGAGTTCAACATACAAATTATCCACTTCGGATTGAAAAGTTTTTTAATATTTTCAACACTCTTCAATTTCTTCTTGTCTATTAGGCCTTAGCTTTTTTGACTATGTTCTAATAAGAATTCTATAACACATTACATATTGAAATTGCTCCTTCAAATACTGGCACATGGAATTGCATTAATGATTAAACACAACTTTCTTCCAAAAGGAGTAACCGTCTTCTCAAACACCAATTTCATTTCAACAAATGTAGTAACATGAAAATTCTGTGGTTTCTATTATTCACTAGCCTTTCAAATTCAAGCATACCTTCTCTTTTTTTTCAACAAATGTGCTTTGGGGAATGTCAGCTATTCAAAGGATGAATCAACTTTTCAAACAAAATATCTAAGGTCTAATCCCACTGAATGATTTTATATACACACATTGTTACTGCTCGATCTGTCATCCTATATGTGTAAAAGCCCCAAACATTCACATGATAGATTTGGGTAACTAGGAGGTTGGCCATTGTCACCTCGCCAACACTCCTCTATTCTTCAGGTTGGTTTTCTCCCGCTCACGGCGGCTTCCCTAATTAGGGTTGCTGGAAACTGAAGCTATGAAGTGCAAGGTGATGTGAAGAGTAATTTCCAGCAAAACAGGTTTAGAGGTTTAAAGGAAAATGAAATGATGTTGGGCAAGAGATTAGTGCCTAATCTATTGTGTGAATGGAGTCATGACAAAGGTAGAGATGGAAGGTTGTTCTAAATATGAGAAAGAGATAACATGGCTGAAAAGTACAAGCCACTAACACTCATTCCTTGCTGTCCTGTTTTGCAGAAATAAACATAGGGTTGTTGCTTCTGTAGACAACATCCAATATTGAAGAAGATCATAGTAGTTACTAGGAGTTATGTGTATATATATTCAGTCCATAAGTAGAAACAGCAACATAATCATTGACAAAACCCCAATGATGGCCCAAGAAAAAATGGAAAAAGTATACCAAATTTTTTATCCCAAAAGAACATGTCTAGAATACTTCAGCAAAACAGTAATAGCATTTAATATCAGAGATACAGCCTCACCCAGAAGCTAAGTTGCACGAAACGGGGAAACGGGGAAGCGAAACGAAATGTGGAAGCGAAACGAAACGCGACCTCCCCAAATTTTGGAAACGGGGAAACGCGAATATATATATATATATATATATTATATATATATATTTAAAACATTTAAAAATTATTAATATATATATGTGCAATCATAAAGCATTAATGAATTATGATACATTTACTTAAACATTTTAACATTAAGATTAAATTTAGAAACCCTAAACTAATTAAAAATTAATTAGCAAAAAAAAAAAATTTAAAAAAAAAGTGTCAATTTGATGGAAACGTGGCCCGTACGGCGTGGAAACGTGTTTCCGTACGTACGGGCGCGTTTCCATTTCGGGAAACGTGCCCGTACGTACGGAAACGCGTTTCCACGCCGTACGGTACGGGGAAACGCGTTTCCGTTTCGTTTCCCCAGGGAAACGACCCCTAGGCCCACGTTTCCTGCAACTTAGCCCAGAAGATATTTACAGAGATCTCAAACACATCCAAGAGATCTCTCATTAAACTCCAAGGGAGAGAAATGTTCCACTTCCAACCATGCCCCAGAAGAGAGGGAGCTGCCCTTTTTATAGAGTCTAACTCAATACTTTACAATATTCTGGAAATACACAATTTTTCAATGGTTGACAAAGCTCCAATAACCCTTATGTATATTAAGGAGCCTTTTAAGTTATTGGACGGACATATTTAAATAAAAAATAGATCAGCCTGATAACCCATGCTTACCCAATGCATAAAAGGGGAAAGCCAAGTTGAATTCGTATATTCATGAGACCATTTGACTAAGGGCAACTTCAAGCCATGGGTGAGTTACATAGCCCCCTCCAACAATAGCTTAGGTCCATCTATACAATACTTTAACTCAATCCGTCTGCCAGCTATGCTTGGGCTTGGTTCATGTGACAGTAGCATATAATTTGTGGGTAATCAAACTCGGCTGACATGTAGTATGAAGTGGACACATGAAAAGGGGTGGCCCCATATGATTCGTGATAAGAACTCCATCTTAAACGTATCGGTCAACTCATGAAAAGCAGCCCACGCGTATTTTCAACTAGCCAACAAAGACAGTAAGCAATCCATTAATTTTGTTGTCTTGTGACTATAAAGTGGAAATCAACCCGTCAACATGATGCCACAGTTCAACAAAAACAATTTGTGAGCAGATGGATGCTAGATGGCTCCATAAGCAATGCAGTGTGGCTGTAGTGTGGGCAATTGCAAGGCAATGTGGCTGTAATGTGGAAGGTGGCCTATTATTGTTGAATGGCGTTGTCATTTATGCCAACATCGGTTCTTGAACGCTCTTAATAATTGTCTGGATTGCATTGATTGAAGCTCAAATGGTCAAGAAGCCTTGGGAAGCCCTTGATGCCTCGCAATTGATGAGAAATTTGGGTAAAAACATAAGTTTGTTTGGGCTCAAGATCACCGTTAATTGATTCTCCTCATCATGCCGACTTTAACAGTAGGTGGCACGTCACGTGGGTCCACTCGATTGAGGAGATATGGCTTTGTAAAGTTGAAACCCCATTTGTTGATCAAGGAACCCCAAAAGCAGATGATGTGGCAGCTTCTCATTCGCTGGAATATTGCTCAAATCATGAGGATATAAAGAACTTTCATAAAAAACTAAAATAAATATTTTGTGGTCTTAAATATTTTTGGTCCTATTGTTTGTGATATTCAAAATTTCAAGTTGAAATGGCTCCCTCCCAAAGTATAAGTCGGCCTTGTTACCCACCACCTGTGGGTAGTGTATATAGGAGAAAATTTTTCTCCTAGATGGTCCTCAGTCGGCAGCCAACAACCCCTTGCATCCACCAAATAGCTTGATGTGTCAATATCATCGCCACCTGAGCCAGCCATGTGGTCCCTCGCCCACTTGTTATGATTGTATGTTTGAAGGTGGGCCTCCCAACCCCGAAGGTATGGCTTTTCATTGCTATAGTTAAGTATTTTTCCTCCCTTGTCATGGGCACTTTTGGGCATGGATTTGTGGGGGGGTTCGGCGGAAAGAGTAGACTAAGTCGGTACTCTTGGCTGCAGAGGGAGGGCTTATGTCATCATCCTAGCCCTTACAGATGGTCTACAAGCATTTTCGATCCACTTGGAGACCCATGAAGATGTCCTTGTGCCCCTACAAGCATTTTCGATCCACTTGGAGACCCATGAGGATGTCCTTGTTCCCCCGCACCCACTTGTGAGCACCGCAGGTTCCTGCTTGGAGAACAAGGAGACACCCCTTCTCCACTATGTTTGGAGTCCAATTTTACATCATGGCACCCCTTGGGCTTCATTAAGCTTCCTCAAAGGCCCGACGACTCACTATATTAATCATTCTGTCTCTTGAGAGGCTTATTCTTGTTTTATTGAGCTATTTTGTTGGGCTTGTCACCAAAAGTATTGTTATTATGCACATTATTTTATTTTAGGGGCATTATTAGTCCAAATTAGGCCATCTGAATCCCTTAGAGGATTGTATAAATAGAAGTGTGATGATTCATTTTCATCGTCGTCACTTGGATTGGGTTCTTATCTCTTGTGAGATTTTCGCTAGCCCTTTTGGAGGAGGATTTTGGATGTGATGGATGAATTTTGATGTTTGGATATCTCTCTCTTTTCTTGGAGCTTCATTATTGGCATAATTTGGTGATTGGATATACTCTTTTACACATGTAAGTAATCTTTTCATGTCTATTTTTGTTATTTGCTTTAATACATGAATGTTGTTGGGATTTTCGCTATACGAGATCTGAAATTCACTGTTTTTCTTATGTGAAATTGTGGAAATTTAATCTTTTGTAGCGTTGCGTCATCTCATGTATCATATGTGAAAGGGTGAATGTTCCTAGAGATTGGTTCTATTGAACACATCTTGACAAGTCATAAATTATTGCAGATTGAAGTAAAAATTCTTCTAGCAGTTGCTCCCATGCCCTAATTGCCATGTGAAGTTGTCTAGAAGGCTCCTTGATTGGGTGTAGTTCCTCTAAATCACAAATTTCACCTTGACTCCATCTTCTCCAAATGATAAGGCACTAATCCTTCCATAGGTGATCATTTTCAAAGAGAATTCCTCTCACCTTCCCCTCTTTTTCTAGTTCTAGCCTTCATAGGTCACCTAGGCATCACTTTTCCCGCAACTACGCAAGTGTGTCCTCATTGGGATCATAGCATCAAATCGTCAAAAGAAGATTCTTTATTTGATCCCCTTCCTATCCCTAATTAGGTCAAGTACATCCTTGGCTGTTCAACTCCATATCCTTGACCTAATTTCAGGTGCACTTGGCCCTTTGTGGTCCCACAACTTGTTGATTTCAATTCCACAATGATCACTTAGAAGTCAAGCATCCATAAGGCCCTTTGAGACTAGGGGCTTCCTTGACAAGGCATACTCTCAAACCCTATCCTCAAAAGCCCTCTTAGCCCTTCCTAGAGAGCCCATCACCTTGTTTCTAAAGCAAGCAACCCATTCAATTGAGTCTCTCTTGCGAATAGGATTAGGAATCACTTCCTTATCTTATCATTGACTATATATATTCTCGTCATTCCTCATATACTGAGACTCCTCCCATCAGCGAAAGTCCGTAAAGAGCAAGGAACCTTAGGTGAGGTGACAATGGGCTATTGCTCTACTGTTGTCCTCGACCTAGTAGTTGCTCTATAGGAACCCCTCCTAGGACCCCTGCCAGTTTGAACGGTAAAAAGCCTAATTAGATTGAGGGGTTTTGGGCTCCAATTATTTTTAAATTTTGAATTTCCCTCCAATTAAAGGTCAGCTGGCCTCCCCCTAGAAGCCTACTTCGTCACTATAAAAAGAGGCTTATTCCCTCTAGAGTAAGAAAATTTGAACGCTACTCTTTCTGAAATAATTCTGCTGCCAGGAGTAGTCAAGAAAATCTGAAGTTGATCAAGGTCTGAGGCAGTTCGTTGGGTATTTCTCTATTCTTTTTGTAAGAGGTCTTCACTGGGATTTCAGGCAACTCTGTGGCATTCTCAGCCCTGTGGTAGGGCATCTCTTGGCATGCATTTCTGGGCAAATTCGCAACATATGAGCTTTTTTTTTGGAGGTTTTTATGTGCATGAAGGTTATTTGTTTCTGGTTTTTCGTGGGCATTGAGGCAGTTTCATCCAATATTTTTCGGCTCTGGAGAAAGCATGGTTGAAGTTCATTGTTGGAGGCTAAATTCAAATCTATGTCAACTAGATTCACTGATTTCAGACACTTCTTTATGGACACATTTCTTCATATGCGCAGATTCTGAGAGATGCCTTTTCTGTGATTTTCGTTGGTCTTCTAGTGCACATTCATATACATATTTTTGGCCCTCCTTGATAACAAATCTCTGATGGTTTTGAAGCACATTTCAAGGGTTTTTAAAGGAAGAATTACGTGCACAAGAGCAGCTCGTTTTCTGGCAAGTTTATAGCCCTCTTCCTGAAACTTGATTTGGCCTAGCCCTATTTGTGGACTGTGTATTGAGGATGAATACACAACATCAATCTCAAGTAAATTGTTCAGTAGTCAGACCCTGTGGATAGGTCATCTAAGGTAAGCCCTAACTTGCACTTGCATTTCTACAGTGAGATTTTATTCAAGTTGATCAGAGAACCATTGGCAGAGATCTTGTTGAAGTTCTGAAGCCAAAACCTAATATTGTCAATAAAAGTTCTTTCAAGATTTCAACTGGCAAATCTGTTGCAAATCTTTTGTATTTTCCTTCCAGAGCAGAGCTAATTATGAATCATCTCTTGTTGTATCCAAGATCTGTAGCAGACCAACTAGGGCTTGTTACAGACCTACACATTGTTTGTTCTCTGAGAAGGTTGGTTGATTAGTAAGTCTGATCTGTTGGTGTGATCAATCACTGCAGCATTTATAAGTTGTATGGACAATGTGCATAATTGACAGAGTATATGGGTCATACTTCAAAGTTGGAATGTTTGTGAATTGTTTGCTTACCTTATCAAAGTGTTGCAGAGGATAGTGCATAGCTATGGCAAGTTGGCAACTTACCCATGGATTTGATGTGAGTGAATTGATGGACAGAGTATTGTTTTGAGTATTGATCCGGTGAGTGAATTGATGGACAGAGTACTGTTTTGAATGTTGATCCAGCTACCTTAAAGAGAAATTAGTACTACTGTTAATGTCTGATTGCTGGTGTTGGTAACTTATATGTCAGAGAAAGGTAATAATTGAGTTGAATACGTTAAACATGTTTTGATGCTGACAAATGTACACACAGAGAAGTCTTGAGTAGCCAATTTCTTAACAGAGTATTGTGCAGACCTTCACATATTGTGCATTGGACAGAGTATTGTTTCAATTGTAGCTGTTATAGAGTCTATGGTAAGCTGCCAGGATGTTCTGAACATGCATATGATGATAAGATTGGATTGAAGTCAGTGTGCCCATGATGAATGTGAAGCTGCTGTTTGTTCTTTGCAACTATTTTGAGTGCAAGGATCGTTGATTTCAGCACTTTGATGATGGAAATATAGCACAAGTTAAGTACGTCAAGGTTTACTTATGTAATGTTGTTGTTTGCTTGATGAGAACTATAGGATGTGTATGTGAGAGAGTTTGTTGGTAAGAATTGATGTTATCTAAGGACTTGTACTGCAGATATCTGATTATTAGGATTGGACTACATGCAATGATTTCATCTCAGATTGCTAGGGTTTGTATTCTGCCATTGGAAACACTGTTGACGTGTGCATCACAAGATGTGTTGAGCAGATTTGTTGTTGCGGCTAGGGTTTGAAACAACAGTGAAAGCATAATTCTGCTGGTCAGAACCATTGAGTGCATGTTTGCTGCCAGTATATGGCAGAGCCAGGGTTTGATGATATTACTATAGATTGATGTTGCTTAAGCAATGGTGGTATGGCTGTGGACTTGTCTGAGGTACATTGCTATGATTTGTCATGTTGATAAGCAGAAAAGATACAATGAATTTGATTCAGAAATGATGTTTTTTTGTTGAACACAGGTGCATTCAGTCTGAAAATTGTGAAACATGGTCCACTGTGATGAATTAAAGGTCGGAGCCTTCAAGACAAGTCGTAGCTTGTTCAGCAGGGTGACAAGGTGGTGCAAGGCAGGAGAGTAGAGTCTCCTTCAAGTTGGAGCCTGAGAAAACTTCAGGGTTGCAAGGTGGAGCTAAGGTGGGTCGGAGCCTGTGCAGGGTGTTGCAGCGTCCTTCTAGTCGAAGCTAGTAAATCAGGGAGTTGGAGCTTCCTTCAGATTGGACCCTGTAAACCAAGGCATTGGAGCGTCCTTCTAGTTGGAGTTGGTATTCAGGTTAGAGTCTGTAAACCAAGAGGTTGAAGCCTCCTTCAATTGATGATGAAAATCTTAGAAGTTGGAGCTTCCTATTGATGTAAATTATTGAAGACAAATATTAAGAAGTGTTCGGTGGTTTTTCTCTCGAAAGGGTTTACACCTAAAATCTTTCCACCCAAAAATCTCTAGTGTACTATCTTTATTTTTGTGCATTGTTGAATGATGTTGATGACTGTTTATGTTTATATGATGCTAATGATATTTAATGCCCTGTGAAATTTAAATGAACTAATTAAAGGGAAATACTAATTCACCCCCCTCTCGGTGTTACCAATGTTGGGCAGCGGATCCCCCGCGTAACGGTTTTGGGGCTTAAAGCCCACATTTTTTGGTATTGTATTGTAAAAGCTCCGCGAAGTGTGCAAAGCACGAATTGTAAGGGGTCAAGTCTAAGGGTAGTCTGCCCTAAAATATTGTAAAGTAATCTAGAATGTGTCAAATGTATAAATAAGAGCAAGGTTCTAAGTGTAAAGGACAGTTTTTAATGTAAGAAGTGATATGGGCATCTGAAAGTGATATTAGATCTGAGTCTGTAAATCCGAAGTTTGGGTTGTAGTAGGAGATAGAGGCTCCACAGTTGTGTGCACGGAGCCCTGGTAGAGTCCGCAGCTGTGCGCGGACCCCTGCAGCTGTGTGCGCAGGAGAGGAAATGGATTGTAACTGAAAAACGCATTAATAAAGATAAGTTGATTTTGGAATCTTGAGTATCTATTTCTATATTCTGGTTTATGCATCTGTTCACGATTTATGATTACGCGCATGTCTGCTTATGTTAAATGGTAACTGAATGTACGGTGCCTTCGTAAGTTAACACAAGATCTATAATAATCTTAAGCACAGAAAAGGGTAAATTGCATTCGCGCTAGTCTAAGGCAATTACTCAAAAACTCAGATGCACAGAAGTAACGCAATGCGTAGGATCGATCTATGAAACCCCAGACCACATCAAGACATCCCCAGGGTGCGAAAACCTGGTTGCAACACCCTCCCATACTACCCCAGGTGAGAGTTCAGTCCGCGCTCCGCGGATTGTTGCTAAAAGGGCTGATAGTGTCGGGATTTGTTTGGCTAAACATTGATGAACCTGGGTCAAGCCCCAATAAGCCAACAACCAACAATTATCTTATGTTCATTGGCTGATTCGTAGTATGGGGGCAGATTACTGATAGAATATGTAATCCATCCCATGGCTAGCTCCATAAAATAGTTACCTCATGCTATCGTATGAGTAAAGGTGGCAGTTCAATAAAATAACCCACAGCTGCAATAGACAGCTTAATGTAACCCCACAGATTCACAAGTGATGTTTCTTTTGATCCACACATAATAATACTACTCCCTTAAGAAATGTGCCCTCCTTTTATGCATGTGGGAAAACAGTATGCTTTCATATAACTTTTAATTAGAGACCCCCATGGTACGTCATGAATTTATAAGGTGAGAACATCCCCTCTTAGAAATAAAGTGGCTAAGGTAAAATGGTTTGATAAATTATCATAGGAGCCATTATAAAGTAAGTCCAAAGTCCATGGATAAAATGAAGCATATGGTTATCCTTACGAAAAGACTATGATGTGGACACATGAGATAAAGGTGGGAAAGTTCAAAATAATGGAGGAGACTCATAGTAATGGAATTGATACTAAAAGAGTTAATGGATGGATAAAGGAGATGGGATGCAACAACAAATCGTATCCATATTACCAATGAGGGTACAATGGTAATAGAAGTGAATATACCCAATGCACCCCACCATAAAACAAAGTCATAATAAAAGGAATTTGAGGTGAACCATAACAACATCTACCATAGATATACCACAGTGCCAAGGAGCATCTCATAATCATCAACTGAAGCGTTATAAGCATAAATCCTGAAGCTCCATCAACCAAGATATCTCACTATGAAGAAAAACCAAGCCATGAGAATCCACCACACAAGCCATTTTTCATCCCAGGCCACTAACAACCTCAACCAACATCCCAATTCTTTAAAGGTTAGGAACAGCAAGGCACACTGCAAAGAAAAAAAAAGCATAGCTGGAGGGATACCAAAGATCGCATGTGCAACCCTCCCGAAATATAGCTGGTAAGCCACCTCAAGCATCTTCAATTTAGAAATTTTTTCTTTGCTTTGGGAAATGGGGAAACAATGTATAAGACATACATACATCTGTAAATACAAAGAATAAAACATTTTCACAGGGGTTTAAAGTTTCTTCTGTGGGTTATCAAATGGGAAAGGAAAGAAAATGAAAATATGCAGAAAAATGTGTAAAACATCTTCCCCAAGAGTTAAAATAGATCAAAAACCCAACTCTGAAATGAAAGTTCTGCATATCTGAAACACACTTGCAAGTTTCAAAGCTTCCTGCACTCTCTAAGATGCTTACAAATATAACCTGTGTTAATAAAGAGGGCAAAACCATTTTTCTTATAACTTGAATTTAGTATTTTTATTTTGTGAAGTTTACTAGCATGTTTTTTTCATTTTTTTCTGTATCACACATATTATGAGTCTCACAAGTTTTGGGTTGACTTTTTTCATATTGGAAAATATTGTTTCCAGCATTTTCTGGGAAGGGAATGTTTCAGGAGAGTTCCAGTTTTAAGATACGCCTGAAAAATATTTTGGGTCACATTTATTATTGGAAAACATTTCCACCTCCAGCATTTCCTGGGCAAGAAATGTCCCATATGTGAGATTTTACACACACGAGTGGACAGAAATACAAATAATAATGAGAAAGAATAGAATCATTCATTCATTAGATGCAATATCTCATAATTCATTACATAGCAGGAGAGAAGAAGAGTACATCACATGGCTCCCAACTACCTTTCTATTAACCACTTCCTCAACGACTTCATTGAATGTCCCATTATTACATCACTTCAGTAGTGAGCACTTATTATTCATCCAAGTCCTAGGGTTTAAATATGACCATTATCTCCAACAACAGAAACATTTCAGAAGGTATTGCCATTTTGGGAAGCAGCACATACATTTTTGGGATGCTTTCTACTGTTTCTAGGTACAGAAAGGCCTGGTGGGTAGGGGCATTTGTGTTTCAGAAATATTTTCCTTCTAATAAGGGTGATCTTCACCAATGACATATTAAGTGGTGGCACAAATATTTAAGCAAGCACAATTAATGCAGAATCCCTGCACCTCTGAAAGGAAAGCAGTGGCACAAATAATTAAGCAAGTGCAATTAATGCAAATTCCCTGCACCTATGACATGAAAGTTTTGCATACATGCAAAACATTTGCAAGTTTCAAAGCTTCCCCCACTCTCCAAGGCACTCACAAATGTAAGCTGTTGGAGGAGAGAGGTCCAAACCCTCTTCTTCTAACCTTGAATTTAACCTTTTCTTTGTGAAGTTTGTTTGTCTGTTTTTTAGATTTTCTTGTTTTTTCTGTATTACGCTTGTTAGAAGTCTCACAGGTTATGGGTTGATTTTTTTCATAATGGAAAATATTGTTTCCCATGTTTAGTGGGAAGGAAATGTTTCAGGAGAGTTACCATTTTGAGACACAACTCAAAAAAAAAATTATTGCACTTTTACTTGGGAAACATTTGCAGCATTTCCAGGAGAAGAAATGCCCCAGAAACATTTCAGGAGTATTACCTTTTGGGAAACAGCACATACATTTTTGGAATACTTTCCACTGTTTCTAGGCATAGATAAGCAGGGGGAACATTTCTGTTTCGTAGTTCTTTTCCTTCTAACAAGAGTGATCTTGACTAATGACAAATTAAATGGTGGCCAAAAAAATAAATCGGTGCAATTAAAGCAGACTCCCTTTTGAAAATTAGGACTCTTTTTTCTGGCAGTGATCTTCTTCGCTCATTGTTACACTGATGGTTGATTTTTGCTGAATTGCACCTATATTGCCATGTCTTACATTGAAATGACTCTATGGTGAGAAGTTCAACAGTGTATGATGACCCCTTTGCAACCACTAAATGGCAGCTGTTTCCTCTTCAAAGGAAAATATTTTATATTTATAGCAGCACTCTTGTGTCTCCTCAGACCTTATGCCAGTTTTTACAGAAATGGTCTCTTATAATAATGGTGACTCTATGTAAGACATCAACAGTCTTGCAGCAACTCTTTCAGGATCGCCAGAAGTTGTAGGTCAAAATTAACACATCTTGTAGTACTTGAGCTTTTCAGTGCTTGATCTTGCTCAATCATTCTAATTACGTATTTATTATTTACTTATTTACAATTTATTTCGTGTGTTCTTAGGATCCAAAGAAAACATGAAAAAAATAAATAAAATCTGTGTTTATAGCAGTGTTCTTGTGTCTCCTCAACTGATACAATTTATAAGTTATAACAGAAGTGATTTTATATGACAATGGTGAGTCTCTGTAAGAAATCAACATTCTTGCAGCAATTCTTTCACAATATCCAACTATTTGTTGTAGTCCTTCCTGGCCGATGTTAGAACTTCTTGTAGTACTAGTGATTTCCAGTGCTTGATCTTCTTCGAGCACTCTATTTCGGTATTTTATTTATATATTCACTTATTCTTTTTATTTCATGTGTTCTTCTTAGCTCAGACTTTTTGGGCAGCAATCACATTCTTTTCTTTTTCTTTTCCTTTTAAAAGATGGGCTGCTATTGGCATGTTTATGCCCGTCTCTTTAGCATATTTTTGTTACAATCGCAGTATAGTACCTCCTTTTTAGAATACTAGTAATATACTTGAAATCACATAAGGCAATTAGAGGAGTAAGTTAGCTTCAAAAATATATAATCTGGGACTTGAAAAGGGTGTATCCTACAATATAAACGTCCCCTTTCCAAACTTGTCAATAACTTTTGTACAAAGATTGATGGATACGACATGGTAAACATCGTTTATGCAGATATGCAACTTGTCTGCATTCATGACATAATCACCAATTGCCATAACTGGCTCTCCAGTACAGCATTTATTAAACCCCTAGCCTCAAAACAGGGCAAGTAAATTAACATGCAAATTGCCCACATCTAAAATAGGATATTTAGGACAAAATATCTTTACCAACTGGATCAAAATTTAGACAGATATGAATTAAAGAAGAACCAATAAATAAATAAAAAAAACATGTAAGTTCACAACTCATCATTTCCGTTGGATTATTATCCAAATTAGACATTTTCAATGGCACTAGAGAACTTAAAACACAGCAAAAATACTGGTGTGCACAAAACATCATATCAGTAAAGGTCAGAGAAGAGAAGAGAACCTATTCAGAAAGAACAGATAACTTATTTCGTGTAAAATTAAAGTAGAATTATGACATAATAAACAAATGAAGGGAAAATAATAGAATACTCTATGCTTTCTCCCGTGAGCGAACTAGGTAGCAGAATCAAAGATCAGAAGAGAGTCTTTTCAGAATGAGCATATAAATTAATGTACACGAGAAAATAAAATCATGACACATTTAACAAGTGAAGGGAAAAGAATAGAATACTCTATGCTTGCTCCCGTGACTGAACTAGGTAGCAGAATCAAAGGTTCCGTGTCCCAATCTCTAGTAAAAAGTGAACCATCCGCAGAAGCTTTTGTAATCATCTGTTAAGGTTCATCATTAGAATAGAAGAAACTAATGTTAAAAACTGCAGCACACTCTATTCCCCTAACTAACATGGTAAAATTCACAAGTATAGATCATTACAAACAAATCTGGAACTTTAAAATTACCAGAAAGGTTCATAAATGGGAAATCACATCCAAATGTCACAGCGAGATTGAAGAACAAAGTCCAAACTATACCACATGGCAATGATTCAAAATCAAACAGATTACAATTGAGAGTCATTTACCACATCTCCCCAGTTCCCAAAAAGTTTCTAGAGTTGTTAAAAACTTTCACTGCACCAATATGGTATATCTTTGACATAGATGAATCACAGGTGTACTAAGACTACTTGCATTGGAAAATAAGAACATTGATTGCAATTTGCTGAAATAGACAGCTAACAGAAATTAAGGTGTTAGATCAAACTAATGTTGTCAGACAGACTCTTTTAAGACTTGGCAGACTCTTTTCAGACTCGGCAAAAAGAAAATACTGAAAATATGGTCTGGTAAGTTTCAGGTGAGTCTGGCACGTGTGGGGAGTACGATAGAAGAGTCTCTAAGAGTTACTCTTTTCACTGGAGATTCAGCGAGTCTCGGAAGTCCAATAAGAATCTGTGGAGATTCAGCGTGTCTCGGAAGTCCAATGAGAATCTGACAACACTGGATCAAACATTGTACAAGTCCTTACCATATGCATCATTATTTTTATGCTAAATACAACATTTTTCTTCTAGGAGAAACAGGTAATGAGCACTGCAGTGCAAGAGGGTAACCACATTGGTTGATTTTCCAGTGGAAGATCACAGTGTGTAACAACAGAATTGGAAAATCTATCCATTCTTTACAACTTACTACTATAATCAACTTCCTAAAAGTATGGTTCTAGACATGCCCTTTGTACGTTCTTGTTACAAATGAATTTGTTGTGGGTTTAACTGTATAGGGAAAGGTTAAACTTCATGATCGTGGTTAACAAAGACTTTCCTGAAGCCCCAAATATAGGCAACTCGATCAAGACAATTCCGCAAGGATAAGTTGCTAGTTCCAGGAAGTTCCACAAGGATAGGATGCACTCCACAAGATTGAGTTGTGGACATCAGGCTACAGGTTAGAAAAGACTGCAGCTTTTGCTGGGTTGGAAAAGGAAGCAGAACAGAAGCAACAGAAGAAGAAGAAATGAAAAGAACTCAAGATGAATCCAACAGCCCTTTTTTGTAATGTTCCCTATGAATTGATTCCCTACAGAAGGACAAAATAGCCTATCTGATCCTGTAGGCTATAGTCTTGATAAAGGGGTAAAAACTTATGTTGCACGGGGACCCAACCCCACCAAAAATACTCACATACCATGCGTCCCCCGCGTTCCAGGGACTTTGGGACCCTTAGGAAACATCCCCAAACTGTTGAGGAATCCATTGGGGAATTGGGGACTTGCTAGTCATCCCCAAGACATTCCAAGCAGATTTCAGGGATGTTTTTGGAAGATTTCAAGGGTTTTCTAGGCAGATTTCAAGGATGTTTTGGGAAGGTTTTAGAGATAATCCAAGCACAGAGCTTCAGTTTTCACAATCATGGACACTGATGGTTGAACAATATGATCACTTTTCCCATTCATTTTTTTGGAATGCATTGAATATAAATATTTTGTACAAGTTGCAGCTCAAAACATGGGTTTTGTATGATGGGTTTCATTATGGATTTCTAGTGATTTAGATATTGGATTTTCAATGGTAAAATTACAAAAAGCACCCTCCATGTCAAGAAAACAGAAAATACAACGTTTTAAAAGGATGATCCTTGTGGTTATTTTTCTTGTTCTTTCTTAGGATCATCTCAGTTTTTACATATTGTATGTGGGTTTCGAGCAGTGATGATAATATCGCCCTAGATATCAGCGATTTTCAGAAATATCGCGATATTTTCAGCTAGTGGAAATATCATGATATTTCCTCTCCCGAAAATATCACGATATTTCCGAGAAATCGCTGATATCTCGGGAAAAAATCGTGTGACGATAGGAAATATCGCCAGGCAGGCTGGGCAGCGGCTACGAAAGGGAAATTTCTCTTTTTTTTCCTCATTTTGGTTTCTAAGTGTTGGAGAAGGTAGGGGAAGAGCTTTGTGGTGGTTGTCAAAGGAGGGATTGAGGATCAAACAACCATTATCACCACCAAGAATTTTTTGTGGATCAAAGATTGAAGAATAGTGAAACAAACTTCATTTCTTCCATTAACAGGTATGTTCTTAAAAACCCCTATGTTAATGATTTTTTTCATAGATTTAGGGTTATGCTTGCTTACCTCTTTGCCTACCAACATTTTGCTTCTTTTTTTTCCATTTTCTATGATTTTCATGCGCATGAGCCAATGCAAGGATTTTCTCCATATTTGGAGGAGCAAACTCCATTTCTTTTTTTAACTTTCTTATGCACCCTCTTATTGCCATTTTTCATTGAATTCACATTGCAAATAATATAGCAAAAAAAAATATTTTTTTAAATGAGGTGGTTGTTACTTATTTTTTTTGTATGGGTGTTTAAACTTTAATCATTAATGCCAATTTTTTGTTTTTTTGGTGCCCTAGGTTTGAATTAGCTCACTACAAATATGCCAAAAGCCTTGGACCCATTTTGGGAGTATGGTGAACCTGATGGTGGGACAAATCAAGCATATCTATCATGCAAATTGTGTGAGACTATGATGACAGGAAGGTTACGTGATTGAAATACCATCTGGCTAGATTCCCTAGACATGATGTTGAGCTTTGTACAGTTTCTAATACGGAGCTTATACAAAAACTCTTGAAGCAATTGATGAAAAAGACAGAAAGAAGGAAGAGGTAGAAAGAAACAAGGTTGAACATGCAGGTAGATCTTTCAGGATATCTTCTTCTGATTTTAAGGTTGAGGGTAGTGGGAGGGGCTCCACAGCGTCATCTGCTACTACTAATGCTAATGTTATTGGGAGTGTGAGGTCATCATTTTTTGTTCCACGAACAGGACATGGAACACAACCTTCCATAAAATCAATTGTTAGAAAAAGGGAGAAGCAAGAAGCAGATAGAGTTCTGGGGAGGTGTCTTTTCTGGAGCGACTAACCTCTCAACATCACCAAAACCAATCCATTTTGGCAGCTAATATGTGATGTTATTGTTGTTGTGGGCCCAGGGTACAAAAGTGCTACTTACAAGGAGTTGCAGGGGCCAATCCTTCAAGCAGAAAAGCAAGACATCAACTCTAGATTGGTGTAGTTGAAACAGACATGGGAAGTGTCTAGATGCACAATGATGTCTAATGGTTGGACAAATAGGAAGGGTAGGACCCTTCTAAATTTCTTGGTACATTGTCCTAAAGGTACCATGTTTATTAAATCAGTGGATGCATCAGCACATAAAAGATGCAGCAATGATATGTGAGTTGTTAGATGGGTTCATCCGAGAAATTGGTGTGCAGAATGTGGTGCAAGTCATAACAGATGATGCAGCTAATTATGTGTCTGCCGACAAGATGCTTATGGAGAGGCACAGAACATTGTTTTGGACTCCATGTGCAACACAGTGTATCAATTTGTTGCTTGAGGATCTAGGGAAACTCTCCTTCATCAAGGAGGTGATTGATATGGCTAGGAGCGTCCCCAAGTTTATTTATAACCATGCTTTTGTTCTTAGCCTCGTGAGGAGATACACTAGAAACAATGAGTTGCGGTATCTTGCAATAACACGTTTTGCCACCAACTTTATTACTCTTCAGTCTTTGTTTCGATGTCAGTTTCAGTCGAAGCAAATGTTTGTTTCTGATGAGTGGTATGATTGTAGATACAACAAGAGACAAGACGGAGAGCCATTGCAAAAATGGTGTACACTGACACATTTTGGCAAGGAATAGAAGAAGTGTACTCAATTAGTGAACCTATAGTAAAGGCTCTGAGATTGGTCGATGGGGACAAGCCTGCAATGGCTTATTTGTATGGGGCCATGGATAAGGCCAAGGAGGCCATTTGTTCTTATTATGCAGACATGGGTTCTGTTGGGCTTGATAGGCAAATGATGTTATGGGATGTGATTGATAGTCGGTGGGCAAGGATGCTTCATCAACCCATTCATGCAGCAACACTCTTCCTCAACCTCACATTTTCATACAAATGTGCCTTTGATTTTGATGGCGAGGTGATGGAAGGGCTCCATTCCTATATTCAAAGGATGGTACTTGATCCTGAGCTTCGTAGCAAAATTAATCGCGAGATACGATTTTACCGGAATTGTGTTGGCCTATTTGGCTTTGATGATGCTATTAGGGAAAGGACCCTCTTCATGCCACGTAAGTGACAAAACGTCACTCATTAGAATTTTCAATTTACAATTTACTTATTTATAATTCTAGATTTTTAAAATTCAATTATGTAACTTTTATTTGAAAGTTTAATTATGCTTTAAGTTTTTGACTTTTTTAATTCCTTATTTTGTTGTAGATATTTGGTGGCGAAGCTATGGTGCAAGAACACCAAATTTGCAGAAATTGGCCATAAGAATATTGAGTCAAACATGTAGCGCTTCAGGGTGTGAGTGCAATTGAAGTGTATTTGAAAAAATACACTCAAAAAAACACAACAAGTATAACTTTGAGCTTCAACCTTCAGTTGAGCAATTACATTTATTGTAATTTTTAATTTTTAATTTATGACCCTCAAGTGTCAAGGACTCAAGAGTCAAGACTCAAAACTCATTAGTTTTTTTGACACGCTTACAAGTTGGAGTTCTCACGCCTCAATGATTTAGTGTATGTGCATTACAATATCCGACTTTGAGTTAAGCAAATAGAAGCACCAATGGATCCGGATGACATTTCCTTAGACAATATTCATGTATTGTCTCAATGGAGGGTGGAGTCTGAAGTGCCCATCTTGGAGGAGTCACCTTCATAGTTAGAGCCAGATGATCCATTATAACAGGGGCAACAAGAGGAGGAGGAGGAGGGGGAGGAGCAGCATGAGGAAGAAGAGCAGGAGGAAGAGGAGGAGGAGACAGTGGGAGCATCAACATCAACACCATCTACTATAGATATAGGAGAGCATAGCGCCATACCTAACACTCATTATTTGACATTTAGGTGTAGGTGCAAGGCCTTCTACTGCTAGGGGCGGGCCTGGCAAACAGTCCATCATGTTTTCCCGTAAAAGGGGGAGAAGGCATTGATTTCATATAGATAGCTGCTAGTTTTATTTGTTTTACTACATATAACTCATGATGATGAGATACTTTTATATATGTGATGTTATTTTGTATTGGTTCTCCACATTTGAGTCCTTTATTGGACAACTACCAGGGACCAACGGGATTTGGTATCGCCTTTGATGTATCATTTTTATTTTACATCATATATATCACTGCTTCCTTCATATTTATGTACCAATGTGTTTATTTCATGTTGTAATTGCTTTATATGCTTAAAATTTTGAAAAAAATGAATATATTATGCATTTTTATGCTTGCCAATATTTGTTGATATTTTCACCGATATTGTCGATAAGATGTTTTTTGGACCTCGCCGATATTTTGTCGATACCGATATTATCAACATTGGTTTCGAGTACTCGTTGAAGTTCAATGCTTCCATCATCCCAACCCCAAGCATTGTGAAAACAATTAGATAGTTGTGAATTGGATTGAGTACTAAATGTTTAAGTAAATTCCTATTCAATCCCCTCCCAAATCTTGAGACATGAATTTAATATCATTAGAAACCAAATTATTTTATAGTGGTTTTCAACACAGCTATAAAAGTTTGCAAAACCTATTGAAAAGGGAATGCGTCTTGTCTTTAACATAGTCATCATTAACAAAAAATATGAGGAAAAAAAACTAATATAAAGACAGTTCTCCTTAATAGATTGTTCATGGACCTTATTACAAATGTAAAGTAGTTACACTTGAGTTTCCTAAAGCTAAAGCTCATGTCTAGTGGCCAATAATGGAATGTCACTCAACCCCTTTTCAAATTGTTTGAGATTTTAATTGGCGAGTGTAAGGGTTGTGCATAATATTAGCTTGAAACAACCCCTCGTCCCTTGAAAATTTGGGGTGCGCTCTAGCCATTCTGAGGACTCATCCCCCCCTCCCCAAAACCAGTTCAACATAGGTAAAAACCCAATTTTCCAATGTTGGGGCAACAATGGGCTGTAGTTAGGTTGGTTGGGGCAAAAACACCCAAATTTGGGGGTTGCACTCACAACCACTCACATTTGGGAACCCATTGAGAAATCTATAAATAGAGAAGAGTTAAAATCAAATTGGCATCATCAATTTGGATAAAAAATACATCTGATTTTCTGAGTTGTAGCTCTAAGGGTTTTAAGACCCCTCTTTCCCTACTAATTTCAGTGGTGAAAGATTCCACCCTAATTAGTAAACCTTATTTAGCTTCTGTTCTATTCTGGAAAAACAAGAATTTATCTATCTGGAAGACTCAAACTAGTTGAAGTTGTTCAAGACAAACCTAATGTGGTTTTAGGTGCATTCTTCTCTGGTCAGGTAGTTTGTTCTGTGGCAGAATTAGGGAAATCCTCCTAGTTGTTATAGGTGGGCAAACTGAGGCACTTCTGCCTCCCTAAAACATAAGCTCAACCATTTTCTGAGGAAAATCAGGCTCCTTGAGTCACTGCGGTTTCTCTGTGGCTGGGTTATTTTCTCTATGATAAACCCAAAAGATTTTTGACGCAGTTCGGCTTCCTGTGGTAGGAACTGACAATTCTCTGAGGCAAGATTCATGGATTCTTCTGAAACCACCTTCTAAGACAGCTTGGCCTCTGTTGAGGCTATTCAGCCACTCTCTGAGGCAACCAGATCCTTTCTGAGGCCACTCGACCCATCTGAATAGAGCTAAATAGGGTTTTCTGAGGTATTTTTGGTTCTGAGACAGTTCAAGGACCTCTACACCAATGAATCCAGATGCCATTTCCTTAGACAATATTGATGTATTGTCTTAGTGGAGGGTGGAGTTTGAGGTGCCCATCTTGGAGGAGTCACCTTCATGTTTAGAACCAGACAATCCATTAGAACAGGCACAGCGAGAGGAGGAGTACTCGAGGGAGGAGGAGCAGGAGGAGGCACAGCGAGAGGAGGAGTACTCGAGGGAGGAGGAGCAGGAGGAGGAGGAGGAGGAGGAGGAGATAGTGGAAGCATCAACATCAACACCATCTGCTATAGATATAGGAGAGCACAGCTCCATACCTAACACTCATTATTTGACATTAAGGGCACGAACAGGGCCTTCTACTGCTAGAGGCAGGCCTGGCAAACAGCCCATCATGTTTTCATGTAAAAGGGGGAGAGGGCACTGATTTCAAATAGATAGCTACTAGTTTTATTTGTTTTTCTACATATAACTCATGATGATGAGATACTTTTATATATGTGATGTTATTTTGTATTGGTTCTCCACATTTGAGTCCTTGATTAGACAATTATCAGGGATCAACAGGATTTGGTATCGCCTTTGATGTATCATTTTCATTTTACATCATGCTTTCTTCATATTTATGTGCCAATGTGTTTTTTTCATGTTGTTATTGCTTTGTATGTTTAAAATTTTGAAAAAAAAGAATATATTATGCATTTTTATGCTTGCCGATATTTGTCAATATTTTCCCGAATATTGTCGATAAGATGTTTTTTGGACCCTTGTTGATATTTTGTTGATACCAATATTATCAACACTGGCTTCAAGTACTCATTCAACTTCAATGCTTCCATCATCCCAACCCCAAGCATTGTGAAAACAATTAGATAGTTGTGAATTGGATTGAGTACTAAATGTTTAAATAAATTCCTATTCAATCCCTTCCAAATCTTGAGACATGAATTTAATATCATTAGAAAACCAAATTATTTTATAGTGGTTTTCAACACAGCTATAAAAGTTTGCAAAACCTATTGAAAAGGGAATGCCTCTTGTGTTTAACATAGTCATCATTAACAAAAAATATGAGGAAAAAAAACTAATATAAAGACAGTTCTCCTCGATAGATTGTTCATAGACCTTATTACAAATGTAAAGTAGTTACACTTAAGTTTCCTAAAGCTAAAGCTCGTGTCTAGTAGCCAATAATGGAATGTCACTCAACCCCTTTTCAAATTGTTTGAGATTTTAATTGGCAAGTGTAAGGGTTGTGCATAATATTAGCTTGAAACAACTACAAATGTTAATATTGAATTATATATATATATCTATAATATATATATATATATATATATATATTATATATATATATATTTCCTTCCTCAAGCCCCCGTCCCTTAAAAATTTTGGGGTGCGCTTTAGCTGTTCCAGGGACTTGTCCCCTCGTCCCCGTCGTTCCCCCGTCTCCAAAACCAATTCAACATAGGTAAAAACCCAATTTTTCCAACGTTGGGGCAACAATGAGCTGTAGTTGACAAATGTAAAGTAGTTACACTTAAGTAACTAAAGCTAAAGCTCATGTCTAGTGGCCAATAATGGAATGTCACTCAAACCCTTTTCAAATTGTTTGAGATTTTAATTGGCGAGTGTAAGGGTTGTGCATAATATTAGCTTGAAACAACTACAAATGTTAATATTGAATTTTGCATATATATATACTTCCGTCCCCAACCCCCTGTCCCTTGAAAATTTTGGGGTGCACTCTAGCCGTTCCGGGGACTCGTACCCTTGTCCCTGTCGTTCCCCCATCCCCAAAACCAGTTCAACATAGGTAAAAACCCAATTTTTCCAATGTTAGGGAAACAATGGGCTGTAGTTGGGTTGGCTGGGACAAAAACACCCAAATTTGGGGGTTGCACTCACAACTGCTCACATTTGGTAGCCCATGGAGAAATCTATAAATAGAGAAGAGTTGAAATAAAATTGGCATCATCAATTTGGGTCAAAAATACATCTGATTTTCTGAAATGTAGCTCTGAGAGTTTTAAGACCCCTTTTTCCCTACTAGTTTCAGTGATGAAAGATTCCAACCTAGTTAGTAAACATTTTTTAACTTCTGTTATGTTCTGGATAAAGTTATAACAGGAATTTATCTATCTGAAAGACTCAAACTCGCTGAAGCTGTTCAAGACAAACCTAAGGTGATTTTAGGTGCATTCTTCTCTGGTCAGTCAGTTTGTTCTGTGGCAGAATTAGGGAAATCCTCCTAGTTGTTATCGGTGGGCAGACTGAGGCACTTCCGCCTCCCTGAAACAGAAGCTCAGCCCTTTTCTGAGGAAATTCAGCCTCCCTGAGGCACTGCAGTTTCTCTGTGGCTGGGTTATTTCTCTGTGACAAACCCAAAAGATTTCTGAGGCAGTTCAGCTTCCTGTGGTAGGAACTGACAATTCTCTGAGGCAGGATTCATGGATTCTTCTGAGACCACCTTCTAAGACAGCTTGGCCTCTGCTGAGGCTATTCAGCTACTCTCTGACGCAGCCAGATCCTTTCTGAGGCCACTTGGCCCATCTGAACAGAGCTCGGTAGGGTTTTCTGAGGTATTTTTGGTTCTGAGACAGTTCAGGGGCCTTTTTCTGAGGAGTTTTGGAGCACTTTGAAGCAAATTTTGTTACTTTGCAGCCCTCTCTTCTGGAAAGTAACAAAATTTATCGTAATTGTCTTCTAGGTTGCAGATCAGTACAGATAGTTCAGGTCATTGTTGTAAAGGCTAGGGTAAATTACAGTTGATACTACTCGGTTACATTTGATGTAGTGCTGGAATTGATGGTCAACCATCAAAAGTCGCTGCTGATTGAATACAGTACTTGGTGTAACATTGTACTTGTTGATGAATGATCAGTCTTATTCATTGTGGATTTAAAGACCATAATTGCTTATTTTGATTATTTCATTGTTAAATAGGTGAAAGAATTCTGTTGAAAACCCTAGTTTCTAAGAAACCCTAAGGGCAAAATTGCCTTAGGTCGTTACATTTTTACTATTTACAAAAATGTAAACTCACTGGAAGAAAGGAGGGTGAAGAAAAGAGATTGAGGCATGGCTCATACAGCTCTTTAGGTTTTAAATTTTAATATTATTAGTATGATAAAAAATTGCACTGTTACAGTCTACAAATAACTCCATCATACCTGAGATGGGAATAGTCAGCCAGGAAATTTGTGACATTTCAAGCACAGTAATTGAAATGTTGAGATGATATGCCTACAGGGAAAATTTAAAGGATCCTTCTTAGATATTTAGATGGAATTTGGCAAGATGTTTCATTTTGATGTTACAACCATTACTTTGTACTTCCGCGCTAATGGCTCCTCACCCATGCTCTTGGCGGGATGAGTTATTCTCGTCGATGGAGTAGGAGTAGTTCGAGATGAGTTATTCTCGTCGATAGAGTAGGAGTAGGAGTACGAGATGAGTTATTCCAAAAGAGTTATTATCGATCTTTCCTAAACTAGAATTGAGGGGAATCAAAAGTTGACCCATTGATGGTTATAACTTCCCTCATTCAGAGCTGGAGAGAGTGACTGGGCGGGATAGAGTGACTGGGCATGCGGGATAAAGTGAATAGAATCGTACTTGATCAAATCGTCCCAAGGAGAGACATTACGCTCTTATCCGTGGAGGTGACTCTGAAAGCAGTATCCGTCGATTCGTACCAACTCGATTCCATGCCACATTAGAGTTGATATGCCTACAGGGAAGATCTAAAGGAGCCTTTTTAGATATTTAAGAGGAATTTGGCATGATGTTTCATTTTGAGGTTACAACCATTACTTTGTACTTCTATATTCAAAACCATGGCACCTTAGTTCAACAATATGAATTGGACAAGTGACACTGATAAGGATACAATCATGTCAGCTGGGAAGTCGATTCACTATAATCATTCCTGACAGAATTCGAATATAATCATTCCTGAGAGCCACTTATGGTCGACACAAAGTGTTCTGGTCCTAAGAAGTAAGTTCAACTTTAGGTTAACTAAAGAAAAAAAATTATTCAAAGTCATTATAAAACTTTAAAAGTCATGTGCAACATTTGCTAACAGACATATAAAATGTGGTTTTGCAAGATGGCATTAAGATGATAAACCAAATTTCAGAATTACTACAGCCAAGGATTTACCATACAATAAATTAATTGCTAAATTGTCACCATGCATCAATTCAATTTGTGAAAGTGGCATTAGTAAACCCATAGTTGTTGTATAAGGAAAGAAGCACCTTTTATAGTTGTGAAAGCTTGTTCAAGGAACCACAAGATTCATCTGACTGTAGGGTAGTTTGTTCTAGAGAAATTTCAGCAGACTAAGACTAATAAACAGCAAAATGACATCTTAACAAAGAAACAAAATATCAAGAGAATAGAAATTAGCAAATATTGGCATTTTAAGCATAAAGTTGTGCAATGATTCCATGGTATAAAAATATAATAACAAATTATAAATCTGGAGATAAATTTGTGCTCCTCACCTCCTTCAATAAATCTTGGCAGGCAGTCTTTTGAGTTTCATCTTTACAACGAGCCAATGCTCTTTCAACATAATGAAACAAAGATGGTGGGAATGTACCTGGCTGCATAACCAAAAATTAAACTTTAAACTCAGAGACCAATATATAAGAATTCAAAATAGAGCTAAATGATGAATTATACACCTTAAACTGAAGGGAGATCGAACTAGGATGGTCATTTGAAGGACAAGAACACTAAGTATAAAATATCTTCTACGTCAAAGGAAAGAATAATATTATTAATATATTAAGTAGCTCTTGCTTAACTGAAAAGGGTTATTGTGTTAAAGGCTTAAAGCTTCTAACTGTGACTTCACAAAATGCCTTCTTGCAATACATGTTCAATGCACTGTCATGGCCATCAAACACTCACAATTTAAGGCTCCTTCTACATTACATGACTATAAAATACTTGTTCCCTCAAAGAAATCAAAAATTTTATTAAGTAGTTCTTAAGCTCTTATAGCTTTCTGGATTTACCCCCTCTCGATATGTTTATAAGGCTTACTTTATTCACATTATTTTATCATCTCATGTTCACTGTTTAGTACTTTGCCAATCCCTAGGGTTATTTCTACACACGTAACTTCTCTATTCCACCATATGTAATTTGAGTCCTATTGACAGTTCATACAAAACGTTATGTAAGTATCTGACTTACATTTTGACTTCCTTAGCACCCTTCAGTTCCATGCACGATGCCACATATGAAGTACATGTAGTTATCTGGCATTCATTATTGAGAGTGGTTCAATTGCCACCAAATTTTCCTGTACTAGGGTCGATCCCCCAAACAGCAAATGCTGCAGGATTCTACTGTCTTTGCCGTATGTATGTAAGTGTTAATAAAATAGATGATATCCTATTTAATAAAAAGAAAAGAGTCAGGATGTGGTGGAGGTTCACCGAATGTTGTGTAAACCTGCCTGTCAATATCCATCTGAACTGTTGAATTGAAATGTATAGAATCCTTCCTATAATTATTGAAGGTAAAGGCATCACATTTGCTACTTAAGAAAGCATTAGGTACCAGCATGATTTGGAAAACCTTACAACAAAGGCAGCAATTTACCAAACTGAACGGCGGCGGAAATGAAGTTAGCAGTTCATCACTCTTTCCCTGGGCCTGAACTTCCCAGAACATGAACTGAGAATGAAACAGAGAAGGTAAAGACCAGCAGCTGAAATTCTGACGGTAAGATTGTAGAAGCCTTACAACCCTTGCCCCATACATGAGACAAGACATATCTTTATAGGGTTATTATGTGAACCTTCCACCTAAATACATGAACAATTGGTGTTAGCTACAGTGAAACTGTGAAAATCCACAAATGCAGGTTGCTGCTCCAATAAGTTACAACCCTTACAGACTAGGATACCCCTGCCTCTCAATAGACTCAATAACAAGGACAAGCCTAGTTACGCAGTGTCTGTCTTTTATATTCAGATATATGGTTGTATATATAGAGTATAGAGTCAGGGAATCATTATTCGTATTTCAGCCATATTTTGTCTATATTTCAGCTGCATTTTCGATGTGCACTCCCATATTTCGGCCATAATTGGTTTTTTCAAATACAATTTTCAGTATTGTATTGTATTGTATGAATATATGTCTCAGTACACATATATCGTAACTATGAGGAGAACTGCATTAAGCTGGTTGATAAGAACAACAATGGTCAACAAGTCTCCCACTGCTCAATTAACATTGGGGACAAGTATTTAAAAAGAGAAATGCAATTCCCTTTATGCAATATAGTGAATCTATGTAACTAACTTTAACACATGTATCAGTTGAATACTTACCAATCCACACATCCTCCCAGACTCTTTTCAATTCTTAGAACTAGGATAATGAGGGTAGGGTTTAAAATTTAAATGCTTATAAATAAAAAGGTGATGGACATGTCACATTTAATCAGGAGCTGCAATGTGATTGGAAAAACAAGAAAAAAAATATCTAAACATTCAAATCCAAAGTTTCTCGCTCTCCTATATATTTGTAAAGATAAAAAATAAATAAAAAAACATAAAGAAATCATACCCAAAGCTTTTCATTCTGCTATATGTGTGTGTGCTCTTTATTTACCCTAAGTGGAATGCAAGGTTCATGTGAATGTTGGGCTATTATTGAATTTTTTATTTCACACTACAGAATTATTTTACCAACGCTAACTAGACATTCAAATTAAAACTCTTCTTTCAACCTGCTGTCAAATGTACCATGTTAGAATTCTAAGAAGAGAGAATCACTAATACAAGTAAAACAGTTGCTATCAGTGATGATGATGATGGTTAACATTCACTTCGACCAAATTTGGTCTATCAGACCTTTAGATCTTAAGGTAATGAATTACTTGGTTCGCTTTAAATTTTATTTATGTGCTCAAAAGGTTTTAGGAGAAGCATTCAATCACCATAGTTTTGATGAGTTGAAGGCTTGGAAGGTTGACATTATAACAATATTTTGAAATGATGATCTAATGTGGATGTACATAAGACAATATAAAAGAAAGTGTGTTTCATCTTCAACCCCCTTAGTGTCACAAAGACGATAAAGTCTTCCAACCCACGATGTTTTAGGAACAGTCCAATGCCCTGTTTTAATATGGAACTCATGGAAGTTTATTCATTTTAGCAATGAGGATTTCCTTCCATACTAGTCAAAATAAAGAGATGTGTTTGATCTTCTAGATTAGGATTGATCACATCCTTAGAGTATCTTAATTTTTCTTTATACTCTATTTTTTATTGCAGCACAATTTCTCAAACTTAAATGCAACAATAATCAGCGATTCATCAGCATTAAGAAGGATGACGACCATAGTCATACCAGCTAGAGTGCGGCCAACACAACTTGCTTCTTCCAAACAGCCCTCTAACTTGTCAATGTAAGTGCCAAAAAGGGGAGGGGATAAGGGACATCATTGCTGAACAGTATATTACAATTTGTTTTTTCCAACCACCCCTCAGTGTTCCTAAACATGGCAATACAAATACGGTAAAGACAGGAGAAGAAGCATTGGCCAAACATTATCAAGAATGTATGCTAGCAGACTTCACGAGCATTAGGTAGAGTAACCAACAATCAATAAGTGTTTGAGCCAATAGAGTCAATAAAATCTTCCTTATAGGGAACCTGGAATTAATCAGAGTTTATAAATCACCTTAAAAGGAACTGTGATAGCTCAGCTTGAGAGTTAGCACGGCGACTCAACTGGTTTAGAAAGGCAAGCTAGAACTTGGACAAAGTTGAGTTAACTTGTGTAAGTACTTAAGCAAATAAAGCAGCACACCTAGCTAATCTAGCAATTTTAGGAGTTCCATCACATCAGATAATTTTCACCCCAAACAAAGTTAAAGATGAAGGAGACTGGCAAAAATCTTCAGTCTTCTTGGTTCTTTCCCTTGGGTACCTGCAAAGGCCACATGGTGATCAACCATCACCCCAAGAGGTAAAAAAATAAATGTATTGTTGAGTTTGACTACAAAGTCCTACCCTCCCAGGGCTGCAGGGGAGCGCATCCCTAGTATTAAAGAATTTAAGTAGAAGTGACATTCTCTTTTATCTTTCATTTTCATCGTTTTACTTAAATTTTTAAAATTACCATGAAATGACTCAAGATGTTTGAGCGTGGTTCCAACCTCATAGGATTTCATATGGAGAAAGTAGAATTTTAGATCTCATTCAAAATCCAGAAGACTTGTCAGTTTTTCAAGATTTCAGGATTTTGGGGAGGGGGGGGATTGCAATGTTTCCATTGGATTGTCATGTACTAGGGTATGGAACTCATATTTAATCAAGAGCACCAATCCCTATTAAAATTGGCAACTAGGTCCAAGCTCCACATGGGTCATCTTATTTATGACAGCTGATATTTTTCTTGGATTCCTCTCTCCGAGAGGTGTAGGATTGATCTAAAGATCATCCGATTCTAACATGTACAAATGAAGTTATGAATTTATTTTGATTATGGTCAAATTGTCAATGTCAGCCAGCAAACTTATGTAGGCTCAGAAGCCCAATAGTCACATCTATTCATCCTCAACGTTGCATATAAATAGAAAGTGACTTAGCCTCATTTGGACACACTCATCTTCACACTTCTCTCTACCTCTCCTCATGGATTGGGTGCAGATTTCTGGGCCTCTCTCTCTCCACACATCCAAAATTTCAGGAGAGCGAAATTTCAGGAGACCAATTCTGGACAGTTTGACCAAGCACCAGTGTGCGTTGACCTCCTTTGACTGTGTTTTTGTGACGGCTATCTCGTTTGGCCAGGCCACATTTCTGGGCACAGAAATCGAGGCTAAACGTTGACTGTTGACCAGCGTTGACTGTAGCTAGGGCTGACCACAGGTGGGCTGTTTGACCAGACTTTGACTGGGTTGAATGTGACTGTTTTGAGGGCTGTTTTATCTTGCTGTTTGGAGACCGAAGTTCACTAAAGTTGACCGATTTGCTGAGGGTCAAAATTGCCCTGTTGACCAGCATTGACTTTTCTGGTTAGGGCTCTTTTGTTGTTGTTATTAATTATCAGATTTGTAAATTGTACTCAATGTTTTAAAAATACCGACCGGAACCAGTCGAACCGGGACTGGTTAGGTCTAAACAAACCGGTTTTAGAAAAATACATTAAATAATTAATTTTTAATTAAAAAAACAATTTTTAAGATTTAAAACCATGATTCCAAGCCAATAGAAACAAAATATGCAAAGATTGCTCATTTATATATCATGTAAAGGTGAATATATCAAAATGGCACCGAGTGCAATACATATCATCGACAAAATACACAAGCAATGAGGCTCTAAATGGCCTCTAGAGTGCAAAAACAAAGCCTACAAACTATGGGGCCAGTGGCCTACTACAAGACTCAAGTCTACATATATGATAATAGTGATCAACATTATCACTTGAAACTTTTCATGAGTCATCATGATCAAACTCAGTTGGTTGAATCTCGACTCCCAAACTTTGCAGTCACAAACTTCTCTATTGGTTCAGTGACTTGAGTATCAAACTTCTGAAGATATTCTGCCCTAATATGCCCTATTATTTCATTTGGTGCTCCACATGGCTTTACCTGGCCTCCTATCCCAGCCAAGTGTTGCTTGAACCTGTTAATACCCCCTCCTTCAATGGATTTTTGGTAATATTTGCAGATCATTTTGCCATCAATCATATCCCAATGAGCCCATGCAGTATCTCTGGCTTTTGGAGGCATAATGACTACTACTTAGTTTAAACTCTGTTGTTCCACTACTCCAGCAAAAACTCAACACTCTCCAAGCTCTCAAGCAAACTCACAAACACTCCAAATGAGATGTGTGAGACAAATGAGAGAGAGAAGGACCTCTTAAAGGCTTGGAGAAGGTGTTTTTGGAGGGAAATGATCCTTACTTTCCGTCCAAAAACCCTAAACCACCTTGGGTAAGCTGTTGTGTGGGTACCTCCGCGAGCATGGCAGGTAACCGGCCAGTTTGACCACAAACCAGCGAGTTTCGTCCTAAATCGGCCGGTTAGGACCGATTAGGGCCCATTTCTCGCCATCCAGCCTTTTAAATCGGGTTTTTGCTCCGGTTCCAACCGCTGGGCCTACTAACCGGCCGGTTAGACCGGTAACCAGTTAGCTAGGTCGGTTTTTAAAACTATGATTGTACTATCTCTCTCTGTTGAACTATTTAAGACTAAAAGAAGTTTTGATCAAGGTCCCCACATTGGAGTTTGTCCCTGGCTAGTGCCACATCTTGTGCCCTCTTGTCTTGGCTTGTCTTCTACTGTTTATGTTTATATTCTATCTACATTTTACTATCATGTTGATGTGATTGCTAATCTAAATACTGATATTGGGTTAATAAAGAAATTGAAGTAAAATTGTTCTAAACCATAGAACATACCATTGTTACCTAAAATTAACATGGAATTAGAGCTGAGGTGAAGACAAAGCCCATGCAAGAGTGAAAGAGCAATCACCAAAGGCAGTTGGACAAGGACAAAAGGTTCAATGGGTTCCTCATCCTACTTCTCGGCTGAAGACAAGCTCCATGATAAATCTAACTATCATGGATGGAAGATGTCTCTTGATTTGACCTTGGAAAAAAAAAGAAGTGATGGACTATGTGTAGGGTAAAATCCCTAAACCTCCTTCAAATGCACCGGCTGCTGCGAAGACCAATTACAATAGGGTTGAAGTCAAAGCAAAGAAGATTATCAAAGATTCCAATGACAAGCATCTGGTGGCCTACATCTCTGAATTGAAGACCTCTAAGGAGATCTATGACAGGTTGGTTGGTATGTTCAAGGTTTGTAATGCTAATCAAATTCTATTTCTCAAGAATAAGTTGAAGGATATTAAGAAGCGCAAGGACGAGGATATTCAATACTATTTCTTGAGGATTATTGAGATCAAAAACAATCTACTCTCGATTGGAGAAGTCATTCTTGACAAGGAACTTACTCTCACCACCCTTAGAGGACTCCCACCTGAGTGGTATGTATTTAGAACCACCATCCTCAACAATGATCGAATTCCATGGTTTGAAGAATTGACGTCGAGATGAATTCAAGAAGAAACAAGAATGGCGGAGCAAGAAATGCCTTATAATAGAAGCAACCCCACTGCATTTTCCACTCATGCCAAAAGGAGAAATAATGCAAGGTCTAAAGGTCACTTCCATGGAAAGCCTGGATCTAAGAAAGGAAGAAAGGGCAGGGGCTTTGTTTGCAATAAGTTTGGCCACTATGCAAGGGAGTGTCCAAATAGAAGAGACACATCGCATGATGATGATCACAATCATTCCAAGGGCAACTTCAATAACAACGATCAAAGGAATGGCAGGTCCAATGGCAAAGGAAAAAGGAATGCGAGACATCAAGGAAATGGTCGACCCTCCAAGAAATCAAGGAACTCCAAGTACGAAGAATCAAATGTTGTTAACAATAAGCAAAAAGAGAATTATCTTATATCGGCCCTCTCCACTACCTCTCCTCCAGACACTTCACCGAATACAAGGAAGCCCTCTCTAATCTGATAGAAAAATGAGACAAACTTGTAGATCATCCTTGGGGACGATGCCACCTATCCCGTGAAGGGAGTAGGGAATGTTACCCTTCAATTGAATCAAGGTAACATTATTCATTTGTAAGAAGTACTATATGTACCTGATCTCAAGAAGAACCCGGTGTCCATTTCAACCATGGAGGACAAAGGATTGAAAGTGGCATTCATCGATCGAAGGGTACATGTTTGGAAAAGAAATTTTAAAGATGCTTTTACTCTTCAGTTCAGGGTTGACACTTTGTATCAAGTTGGAAGAAGTCCATTGGGAGCCATGTCTTGCGACACATCTCTACAATCTGAACTATGGCACCGGAGGTTTGCCCATCTTCATTATAAGGCCCTACCCAATGTGAGACAGATGGTGATAGGTATGCCCGAGTTCAAACTAGGGCATGAAGGTGTATGTCAAAGATGTGCTGAAGGAAAACTTACAAGGGTACCATTCCCCTCAAGTAATAGCAAGACCACAGATATATTGCAATTGATCCACTCTGACATATCTAGTATGATGTCCATAAATTCTTTGGGAGGATACTTATATTATCTCACCTTTACGGATGATTATTCTCGCAAGACTTGGATATACTTCTTGAAGAAGAAGGATGAAGTGTTCACCTGGTTCCGAGATGAAAATCAAGATATTGAGGACTGATAATGGAACCAAGTACGAATCCAATGAATTCCAAGATTATTGCAGAGAAGCTAGCATTAAGAGGGAAAATACAACGCCATACACTCCTGAGTAGAATGGTGTGGCTGAAAGGAAGAATCGCTCTATTGTAGAAGCAGTTTGTGCCATGCTTCATGATCAAGGCCTTCCGAAGTTCCTATGGGTTGAAGCTGCAAATACCGCCGTGTATGGTCAAAACCAATGCCCTCATCAAGCATTGGACTCCAAGACTCCCGAAGAAATGTTCACTGATAAGAAACCTTATGTCTCTCATTTTAGAACTTTTGGAAGTCTCATATATTTTCATGTCCTGAAAGAGAAAAGTAGCAAATTGGGTGCATCTGGGACGAAAGGAATCGTTGTGGGCTATAATGAAAATTCTAAGGGATATAGAATTTATGTAGCTAGTCAAAAGGAAGTTGACATAAGTCATGATGTCACCTTCAATGAAGATATGGCCCTCAGAAAGATCAACAACCTTCCTATCCTAAGAAAGGACAAAGAAGCTAAAACACCGGAAATCAAGGTACAAAAGAAGACGAAACGATGCCTAATGTTGATGAACCTATGGATCCTATTGATCATCCTCCTCATGAGCCCTCCTCCTCCAAAAGGAGACCCTCATGGCTTAGGGAGACTCTTGAAGATGCTGAGAGACACATTGCATATTTGACCGCCATGAGCACTATCATTCAAAATGAGCCTTCATCATTCGAAGAAGCCGTGAAGCATCAAATATGGAAGGATGCTATGAATGAAGAATATGAGTCAATTATGAATAATGATGTCTGGGATGTGGTCCCTAGACCCCAAGACAAATCAGTTGTCACCTCTAAGTGGCTCTACAAAATCAAGCATGTAGCTGATGGAAGTGCAGACCCTCTTCACAAATGTAAGAGGGAGTTGGCTTTTGAATTTGAGATGAGGGACCTAGTACCGATGAACTATTTCTTAGGGTTGAAGGTCTGGCAAAAGCCAGGTGAAATTTCCCTCCCTCAGGGAAAATATATTGTGAAGATATCGGAAAGATTTGGGATGGTGGATTGCAAGCCTGTGACTACTCCGATGGAACTTAACTTTAAGAAGTTATGTGGTAGTGTTGTTGGACCTGAATTGGGAAATGCTTTTGAGTATCATCAACTCATAGGAGCACTAATGTTCTTGGTGAAGTCTCGTCCGGACATATATTTTGCAGTTAACACATTGAGCCAATATATGGTTGAGACTCATCATATACATTGGATTGGTGCTAAGAATCTTCTGAGGTATCTTCAAGACAAAATCACTCATGGACTGAGATACACTGCCAGAGATGTGAGGCTGCATGGTTATTTTGATGTTGATTGGACTGGCAATATGGTGGATCGCAAGAGCACTTCTGGATGTTGTTTTTCTTTGGGTTCTGCTTTGATATCCTGGATGAGAAGGAAGCATAAATCAGTTGCCTTGAGCACCGTCGAGGCCAAATACATAGCTGCTAGTATGGCCTCCTGTGAAGTTGTCTAGTTGAGGAAGCTCTTCAGTGAGTTGTTTAGACATGTGTTGGATACCGCCATGATCCTCTGCGACAACCAAAGTGGGATCTGATTATCAGAGAATCATGTGTTTCATGATCGCTCCAAGCATATAGATATTAGGTACCACTTTATTCGGGATATGGTATAAAGAGGAGCAATAAGCCTCCATCACATTGGGACTAATGAGCAGGTCATCGATATTCTGACAAAGCCCCCGAGCAAGGTCAAGTTCTTGGCCTTCTGAGAACAACTTGGACTCGTGGAGAGACCCTCTTTTGAGGGTCCTGTATGAGATGGACATTGATCTCTGGGAGCTCTGAGGGGCTTAGGGTACTTCTTAGAGCGATGAGCAACCATAGGGTGAGGGGTTCAGCCTTCCCCTAGTGGTTTGTTGTGTACATGGTGAGTGGTTCAGCCTTCCCCTGTGATACCCCTTGGCGACATGTAGGCAAGATGAGTGGTTCATCCTTCTCCTACTGAGACATCCTACCCATGCAATCTAGGACTCATGGGAAGTACCTCTCATCTAGCCAATGATTAGGGAAATGAGGATAGGGACCATAGTACTACCAATGGACGCATCGTGTACTACAATACTCTATATGCTAGGATGACTGATATTGATCTGAGATCAATTGGAACTGACTTCAGATTAGTAAGAGTGGTATGAAACACTCTCCTTTGATTGGAACTAACTTCGGGTCAGCAAGAGTGGTATGACACACTCTCCTTTGATTCGGACTAACTTCGGGTTAGTATAGAATGGTATGATACATTCTCGATCACTTCTTCTTCTTCATAGTTCAGCAAAGCAGAGCAGTGCATTAATGGCAGAGATAGTACAGATTGGCAGAAGGATTCGCAGATGGAGTTCTCCCTAGTTGAGAGGGAGTGTTAAAATTGACAACTAGGGCCAAACTCGACATGGGTAATCTTATTTATGACAACTGATATTTTTCTTGGATTCCTCTCTCCGAAAGGTGTAGGATTGATCTAAAGATCATCCGATTCTAACATGTACATACTACAAATGAAGTTATGAATTTATTTTGATTATGTTCAAATTGTCAAGGTCGGCCAACAAACTTATGCAGGCTCAAAAGCCCAACAGTCACATCTATTCATCCTCAACGTTGCATATAAATAGAAGGTGACTTAGCCTCATTTGGACACACTCATCTTCACACTTCTCTCCCTCTCCTCATTGATTGGTTACAGATTTCTAGGCCTCTCTCTCTCCACACGTCCAAAATTTCAGGAGACTGAATTTTTGGACAGTTTGACCAAGCCAGCATGCGTTGACCTCCTTTGACTGCGTTTTTGTGAGGGCTATCTCTGTTTGGGCAAACTGCATTTATGGGCATAAAAATCAAGGCTAAACATTGATTGTTGACCAGCATTCATTGCAACTAGGGCTGGCCCCAGGTAGGTTGTTTGACCAAACTTTGACTAGGCTAAATTTGACTGTTTTGAAGGTTGTTTTATCTTACTGTTCGGAGGCCGGAGTTGACTGACGTTGACCGATTTGTTGAGGGTCAAATATGCCCTATTGACCAGCATTGACTTTTTTGGTTATGGCTCTTTTACTGTTGTTATAAATTATTAGATTTGTAAATTGTACTATCTCTCTCTACTGAACTATTGAAGACTAAAAGAAGATTTGATCAAGGGTTTCCCCGCATTGGGGTTTGTCCCTGGCTGGTGCCACATCTTGTGTCCTCTTGTCTTGGCTTGTCTTCTACTATTTATGTTTATGTTCCATTTGCATTTTACTATCATGTTGATGTGATTGCTAATCTGAATATTGATACTGGGCTAATAAATAAATCGAAGTAAAATTGCTCTAAAGCATAGAACATACCATTGTTGCCTAAAATTAACAATCCCTCTATGTACTTTGATGTTAGTGACATTGGTCGTCGAACTCCTCTATCATGACCCTAATAAAAATGTACCTATCACGCAAACAAAATCTTGACTTTACATGCTATGTTTTTTCTCTCTTATTTTAATGCTTAGAGGGTGATATTAATGACAAAGATCCCAAGATAGGCAATGATTTTGATGTTATGTAGGTATTTGTTGTAGCATGATTTTTTTGGATGCTAGAGGCCATCTAGAGCTTATTTGATGATGTATTTTTGGTTCATAGATGGATTGCACTCGACGCTATTTTGGTTATGTGCACCCTTACATGCTATATAAATGAGAACTTGTAATTTGTGGACATGTGGCTGATAAAGATTATAACTACTAGATGAATGATGCTATATGGTTTAATCCATGTTTTTATGTTTTTTATCACTAATTCATCATTCTACATGCTTTTGTTGACATATATGCATCAAAATATATATTACATAAAATTTGCTCCCAAAATCGCTCCCAACCCGAGAGCCCCGGGAGCTTTTGAAAATGCCGCTCCCCGCTCCCGGTCCCAAGCAGCCACGCACCCTACCACCATCACCACTCTTATCCAATGTCAGTCTCAATAAGCAGCCATTTTTATCATCCTTATTACCTTCTAATGAAGGCACATAAGCGCAAGATGTTTACTACAAGTTCAAACCAGTCAATTGATTTAATATAGGACTTGCAATCTAACGTGTATCACATAGCATTTATGCTACTGCAAATTCATATCCCCCGCTCTATCAAAGTCATTCTCTCAGCCTTAGTGACAGGTTCCTCCCCAGCAAAGCTCTCTACATCCATTTATTCCTTCCATACTGAACCCCTGACTGACCAATCAACACAGATGCCAGAAGAAGGGGACTGAGGAAGACAGCAGCACAAGAGATGCCTATGACACTACCATAAACACCAAAATGCAAAGAATGACAATGACAATGAGATCACGTCAGTCAACCAAGAATGACAATGAGATCACGTCAGTCAATCAGCAATAGTTTTATCTACTGTCACTTAATTCAATATAACTTGTTTACAGTTTTACCATCTGTTCTGAACTTGCAAAGGCCAAAATATCCAAGACACCAAGCATTTGCAGTTACCTTTTCTGCCTACGAATGTTTTCATTATTATTAGACAACAGAACAAAGCACCATTATTGTGAATACCTCATCTACAGGTGAGCGTTATTCAATATCCATGATACCACAAGACAACCTTGACCTAGTATTCCCTGCATCCGGTGTAGACAGACTGTTTCCCTTCCTCAATATCATAGAAGATCTTGCAGACAGACACACATAACCAGGATTCTCTCCTCAAGATATGCATCAACTTTGGATGCTAAGAGAGCTACAGTAAGGAGTTCCCAGCCCCCAGGATAGGATAGGCATATCATATTAGTCCTGACCACTCTCTGCAGGATGTTATCAGGCTCAGGATCAACATGTTCATAGCAGTTGACAGAGATGATAGCTCTCCTTGACTCTGACACCTAATACGAAGTTGATCTTCCTCAACAGCATTGGTCGTGCCCACTCTTTGGGGTCATTATCTGGCTCTGCACTGGCACATGCATGGTTGTCACGATGTGGTGACTGCTCTTATGAGTAGCAAGTCATCCTCAATTCTACTCATGACACAGTCAATTTATCTTGCTGCAGGAGAACTGTCTTCTTCTGATATATTAGTAGTGTTCCATGGAGACAATCCCCCCAGGGTCGGGTGCACGCACCCCTCACACCCGGGACGGGGAGTCTCTTGGGGGTGTGTTTCCCCACGCACCTTTTTTGGGGAGTCTCGGGGAGACGCAAGGGGGTGTGTTTCCCCACACACCTTTTTGAGGAGTCTCGGGGAGACACAAGGGGGTGCATTTCCTCAGTGTGGGAGTCTAGACACCCCAAGACGGGTGCATCTAGGCGTCCCCCTTCAGTGTGGGAGTCTAGACTCCCCAAAAAGGGTGCGTCTGGGCGTCCCCCTTTAAATTTGTCTAATAAGACCCAAATTAAAAATTAAAAAATCAAAAATCAAAAATCAAATCAATGTATTTGAATATTTCATTATTTATTTTTAATTTTTTTTTATCGAATCTCATGGCATGTATGAATAATTCAATAATGAAACTTGAGTATGTCATATGATTCATGAATGATGTATGTATCAAAATGAATGATGAGCATGGATCAATGATTCAGTTGTCTATTTAATATTTTTATGCTTTCATTATTGAACAGTGAACAATGAATATGAACTTGAATTTTATATGTATATACTTCGACGTCTCCCCGCACCCCCGAAATTTCCCTAAAATTTGAAGGTACTCCCACACGTCCTCCTGTGCGTCTCCCAGCACCCGCGTCTCCCCGCACGGGAGTCTTGGTGCTGTGCAATATATTGTTTACCCCTTTGGGATTCACCCCCTTCCTATATCCAATGTCACATGGTTCCGGTTCAAATTCAAGTTCAACAACAATAAAATTCCATTTGAATTCATGGCCTATATCATTGTGTGTGCTTCTCTAATCTGATTTAAATTTTGGTTTCTTGTTTCCAGATGTAATTTTCACGCTCATTGTTGTTAATAACTTAATTGCTATTCGTTCAAGTTCTGTTGACCTATTTGGTTATTCATGGGCAAGAAAATAATTTCATTTGTTTTCTAAGAGGTTATAGTTACAAAATAGCATAGTTGCTACTTGAAAGAATTTCCTCTTGACACCTACATAATTTTTTCCTTCACAAGAACCCAAATTCTGACAGACATAATTGACCCTCATACTCATAAAGGCACTGCGGTACTTGGCATATTCAGCATAATGGGCAGCATGGATAACACACAAAACGATCTACTTTATTGGAGAAAAAAGTACTTGCAAATACCACAGGTATTTTGTCAATATACTCACTTCTCAGATACACAGCATGTACTTGCCAGCACTCACAACACTGCTATTGACTGCCCAATATTATGGCAAGTACAGACCAAATACTTGATCGAATACTACACTTGGGATACACACAATGGAATACCACACTTGCGATACACAGAAGTGCATACTCAGAAGTCGCTCTTGCATGTATAAAAAGTATGCTGACAGAATCATCAAGACATCATTCTTGACTGTCCAATGCATGGCAGGTAGGGAGCCGAATACTTGATCAAATATTATACTTGGGATACATACGAGTACCGACAAGTCAATCTTGCATGCATGATAAGTAAGCTGACAGAATCATCAAGACATCAGTCTTGACCATTCAATGCTGAGATGCTGACCAAGAAAAATTTTAATGTTACAGACTGGCTGATTTTTAGAAGAAAAAATATAAAAGGGACCATGCTAAGTTAGGCATGCATTGATTGAACTTTTCAATAGGAATAACCAAAAGTAATTGCAAAGTGGATTACTAACCAAAATTTTAAGAACATAACAAGAAAAGATGTAATTATTTTATCACACATAGCTAGGTGTGCCCAAGTTTTAGTCCATGTTCTCAACAGTTAAACTCAAAAGGATACACCAGACAAATTCAGTTAAAATATACGTGAAATACCAAACCCAACATAAATCCTAGAGATAATGAAATTCACGTGCACAGCAGGTAAAAATATAACATAACCAAACTCAAGAAAACAAAATGGCGCTAACCTATGGAAAATACACCCACTTTTCTTTTACATTGAAAGTTGGAGGCTTAAAATCAATAATATTTTGGTAACAAATGGAGTTTAGCCCATTCTACAAAAACTAATAGAGCTTTCTCCATTCAAAATCATTGTTATTTACTGAGGATCAAGAATTTGTGACCAATTCCAGCAGATTTCAATTTTTCTAAGCAAACTTAACAACATACGCGGGACAATATGATACTAACTGTGAATTTGCTTAAGCTATCTTCATAACCTGCCCCTGTAAACTAACACAGACCCATTTAAATTTATCTCACTGGCAAATATGTCACATTAACTTCACTACCTCCGGACCCCATCCCTAGAACATTTCCATGGCCCCACTTTTCAAATAAGACTAACACAGAAGTTATAATATTTATCCAAACGAGATTACTAAAACCATGTGGGCAATGCAAACCAAAACCGAAAAAAGGTAAATATTAACATATTGGCATATTTACCTTAAGCATTGCATCGGCTACATCATTAGATGAAGCCTTGTGATTTAAAGATTTAACATTAACACTAGTATAGGCTGGCTGTTGTGCTTGAAATGCTCCCTGTGTTTTACGCTTAGCCATATCTGGCATTCCAAAAGTCACATTTGCTGCTATTCTTGGATTTGTTGGAATCTGAAGCTTGCCAACCCTTCGTTGAGAACCGTCCACACTTGAAACTGATTGCATTGAGGATGAGACATTGTGAGAAGATTGGAGAGTGGGAGCTGTTTGCACCTTTTGCCCCTTAGACAGCAATACCTGTTGTTGTTCTTGCTTGTGATGATACTGAGTAGGCTGTGTATTTGAAGATTGTTGAAAATAGGGCTGGTGCTGTACCTGCTTAAAATGAAGAGCCTCTGACTGACTATATTGTTCGCTTTGGTAGCTACTGGCAGATGCTGCATTCCCAACACCATAGCTAGGTTCAGTTACTCCGACAGAGGTAACTTGCTGTCAAAAATTAAACAAAATTACAGTCAGTTTATTATGACAAACATCAAGATAGCATACATCAAACTCAAAACTAATGGTTCAGGACAAAAAAAGGCATGACTAAGGAAGATTAGCCTGAATTGTACGAGTAAAAACATTTTTAAAGAATAAGACACAAATGACTAAGAGCCAATAACACAAATCTCCCAACCTGAAACAACTTCTAGAGCATGGTGGTTTGATAAAATTATAAATAGTTAATGAGTTTTATATCCAAAATAAATTGGAATTATGAATGATATGTGACAGTTCACACCATCACTTCTTAATGTTCCTGAAACTAAAGTATTTTCAAAAATTTTGCATAGAAATTATTTTCAGTCCCCACTAATAACATTAGCGCCAAAACATGAATACTAGATGATTGAACTTATACAACCCAAAAACATGCAAACAAAAAAAGCAAGATTTAGTATTCAACTAAACAGATCCACTTATTTTAGCAGCACACTTAAACAACCAACAAAAAAAGGCAAGCATGAATGGAAGGACATGTGAAGGAACAGAAAGTAAGTGCAGATAGAAAGACTTATGAAGGAACAGAAAGCAAGAGTGGACTGCATGCAGCATACCAAACAAAAAGCAAGGATCCAAATGTGAGATTTCCAGGATTCAACATAATTTATCCTCTATTTTTCCAGACAGAATTGAGATCTCCAGGATTCAACATAATGTGTCCTCTATTCTTCCATAGAGAATATGTCCACAAAGCTCACCAGATCATTGTTATATGAGCATGTCAACAGAGATGGGAGAATATTTAAAAACAAAAACCAGTGTGGAATGCAGTCTTCAGCACCCAATAAATGCTCAGCATATTCAAAAACAAAATTCACTGGTAGGTGTTCACTGAGAGGGAGAAAGAGGAAAACATTCATTCTATAATGAAATTTTGCAGGGTTTGTGAACCCCAACTTTCAATTTTCAAACATCATTTGACAAAAAGCAGATTACAACATCATATAGAAACTCTGTTAAAAATTGTATCACACCTCCAATGTCAACAATAAATTCAATTTTAAACTCTAGGGACAGAAGTAAAACCTGCCTAGGCAAGGCAAATGCAAATAGAAGGAGGAACAAGAAAGATTCTCAAACCTGTGGCAATAATGCCTCGGAGTAAGGATTGGAATCTGGTTGCCATGATGGTTGTGTACCAGGAGGGGGTGGTTGTGGGAATGCTGCAGAATAACCATTACTAACTCCTGGAATTGGACAATCCAAAGAGGATGAGGTACTTGTACCAGCAATGACTGTAGGTTCTGTCCCAGGTGCACACGTAACATCAGAACCAGAATGTCTATAATAGTCTTCCCATGACTGATATTCCTGATTTTGATTCTGATTTGGACAGCTTGAATCCGATGGTGTGTAGTATGAATAATTTGAATAGCCCTCATAATTTCCATAATTATTGCCACTCCATGAGCCTGTGTGACCACTAAAGCCTGTGCTCCGGTACCCTTCCGAGTTCTGATAAACACCAGCATTGTAATAAGTTGTAGTGCTCGGATAATTTGTTGAGTCTGTATATGAGCTTGCATTCTGAAACGAGTTAATAGGCTGATAAGGAGCACCAGAATTTTGATAGGCTCCCACATGCTGAGAGTAAGAGTGGTTACCTTGCTGCGGATAGCCATAATTGTAACCCGGATAATTTGTGCTCTCATATGAATAATGACTGTAAGCACTTGGGTATGATGATGTATATCCATTATAACCGTCATACCCATTTACTGCTGCTATACTTGACGAGGAAGATGCTGAAGAGGAAGAATCCACTACTGGTTGCCCAGCTTGTCCACCAGCTATTGCATTCTGCTCAAGAGTCGGCTGATGGTGATAGTAATTAGAATTCAAAATGTTAGAACTGTCAACTACAAAGTTACTATCCATCCCATGTGATGAATTCCATTGCACTGTGCTATGCGCTGAAGGAATGGGTGGCTGTGCAGGAGGTGCAGCAGAGAAAGGAGTATCAACAGATCCTTGCCCATGGTTTGACTGAACAGCTTGCCCTCCTTGCTGCAAAGCATAGAGGAAAAATTGATCAGACAAAAATCAGTGACAAGTGCACATGGAAAGTAAAAACTGACGCTACTTAATCTAGATTCTAAACCTTCTAGGAGGGAAATCAGACTCTCTAGATGGGCCTGTACCGTATAGTAGTACATTTGACCTTAGAGATTTTAAAAACATAGCACCACTGAAAATTCCATGAATTTATAATGAGCATAAAGATGTTTTATTAAAAGAGAGAATAGGACTTTGCACAATTATATAAATAAAGTTAAGGTGTAGGACAATGAGCACTGGTTCCATCAAAGTATTATTAATTCATACAACTACACATAACACATTACAGTGTCGTGATTAACCCATGTCAAAGAAATCCATAAGCAATGACTAAGTTATCAGTTTATCATGAGATACAGATCAGCTAAATAGATCATCACCTTGCTCGCCCGAATACAGCACATATATCTCTCTACTTTGGAGAGCTAAAACAAGTAACTTGAATCATCAACCCCAAGCAATATTCGTTAAATAAAACTATTGGGTGTACTCCCACCTACCAACCAATGAATCTAATCCTAAGTAAAATAATTTAGTATAACAGCAATTTGCTTTCCCTGCATCTTTCGTTAACAATTGAAACACATTAAACATGTTATGGAATTCAAATATATAGAAATGAAACACATTAAATATGCTATGGATTTCAAAACTACGTAAGTAATTTGGTTGATAAAAGGAAAACAATTCACTGCATCAAAAACAATACTTTAGTCTTTTTCTTTTGGTTAGGCAAATTGTAAATAGTTTCAAACAGACAAATGTGTCATCCAATACAGGAAATGCCAACAGCATCTCCTAAAATACAAAAATAAAAATAGTAGAAAGGATAACCCCGAGAATTAAATTGTTGACCAACAAGTATGCATTGGTCTTGTATAAAAAAATAAGAATGGGATTTGAGGAAGAGGATGAGGAACCTCCTGCAACTGGGTGCTTGAATCAGAAAAATAGAAAAGAGAAAAACCCTAGACCAAAAAATGAGATTGATCTTTTGCTTGAATATGAAAACGAAAAGAGCTGAACCCTAGACGAAGATGTGAAGATTGATCCTGTGTAAAAAAAATAGGATTTGAGGAAAAGCACACCAACCCTCCTGCGTTTGCATGGATGCTTGATTTTTCTTCCATGGTTCCAAACCAGGAAAATTTTAATGATTGAATTTTTTCTAAAGTTTAGAAACATTGGCAAAAAAATGTAAAATGTTTGGCCATATTTTTATATAAATATTCAAATTCATAATAATTTTATGTAGTGTTTATAAATTTTTTGGCGATTTGAAAGGTAAAATAATTTTATCAAACATGTAAAAACATGGAAAATTAGTCCATCTAAGAATATTAGCCATTCCCTGTTCCGAACTAGTTGTTGGATTTATGTATTGCTTTTGTTTGCATTGTCTTCACTTATAATGGTACTGAAATATACTTTAGTCAGTAGCACACAGGTCTGGCCCTTTTGCAGTCCAAATTTATAGCTGCCTTCAATTAAGAGCAGGAGTGACTGTATCTGATATAAATCTAATCATCGGAATCTCTCTGGAAGATATTTTGGTATATAATATCGGGAAGCCCCAAAAATGTTTGTAGATGTATATCTTAGTCAATCTCAGGTGCTGACAACATTTCAAACCAGATAAACAAACAATTAAATTTAAGAAATAAACAAACAAAAGAACAAACAATAGATAGAATAAAAAAAAAAAAAAAGAGGAGAAAATTGAGATTTTCTCCTTAAAACTCCAAAAACCGAGTCTATTTGGTCGTATATAATTAAAAAGGGTATAATTATTAGGGTACCCTGATTCCCATGAAAATCATAGGGTTCAATGTTGCTAACCCTAATTTATACAAACCTCAGAGTTTCAGAATTAGATAACACATTACATATCAAATCGGAAGGGTCTAGTTCCAAGGTTTTGATTACATCTAAGATTTCTTTCTTCTTTCTTCTGATTCCAATTAAATAAATTACAAAGAAAAAAATTGCTCATAATAGAAAACAGGCTTTAGTGTTGATGTAACCACTACACACCCTTACAGTTACAAATAATGAAAAGCACTCGAGGTCACACCCACCTCAAAAGTCCGAACATGTTGCCGGTCGTCTGTTGCTCCACTTGCGGTCACTGAAGCGGTCGTCATTTCAGAGCATCCTGCAATTAATACAATGCATACACAAACACACACAAACTACAAATGCAAATACAAGTACCAGAACCCTCTGCGTAAGCCACACTTTCTGTCAATAGACGGAAAGAAGAAAATAAATCTCAGATAACGGCAGCTCTCTATAAAATGTCCGCTAAGTAAGGCAGGGGGTTCATGTAACAAATTACAGAGGAGGCTATTGACGGGATGGCATGCCTTTGGATCTCTCTCAGATCACCAAATCAGCAATACAAATCCCCTGGGGAGAAATTTAACATTTAAATATATTTGTTTTCAAAAACAATTTGTTGTTCTGAGTCTTTCTCCTTCGGTTAATTTTGTTTCAGCCAACACTAACCGTCAATCTGCCCAATGTGACGAGGGGATGTGGACTACAGACTTCTGAGAGAGAGGGAAGCAAACTACAGAAATTTAAGGGATTGAAAGCTTGTGAGGGTTATTTTCATAATAGCCTATAAATACAGAAATTTATGAACAATTCCGTTCCTGAATATAAATAATAATATTTTTTATTTTAATGGTAAACATAAAACATTTAATATATCATAAAATTGTTCCTCTTGTTTGAAGCAGTTAGAGTTTTTTTTTACCAATTCCCTTCCAAATTAAACAGAAAATTTTAAATAATTAAAATTTTATTAAAAGCGTTTTAAAATTAAAATTTTAAATATTGATCTATAATTAAATATATTATAAATCTATTTTGCTATCTATAATGGTTCATATGGTATTTTATATAAAGGAGAATATTTAAGGGATTACTTTTTTATTTGGTTAACTCTTGCTATTCTAACCAAACAAGTTAAGATTTAAAGGCCTTAAAGGCCTTTATTAAGAGTAAAATTGTAATTATGGTCTTTTTTTTTTTAAGATTACTAGTATTATAAGTTGTTAAGTTTTGTTAAGTTGATAAGTTTTGTTTTGATTATATACAATAATGCAATTATATGTGATGCAATTATACGTGGGGTGGATGTAAAGATGTTATTTTTTAACTAGTTGTCATTATATATGTGTGGGGGAGAGTATTTCACGGATTATTTTTATTTGGTTAATTATTTTTCTAACGAAATAAGTTAAGATTTTTGGTAAGAATGGAACTATGCTTTTTCATAAAGTATTATTGAATTATTATATATGTGTGGGGGAGAGTATTTCACGGATTATTTTTATTTGGTTAACTATTTTTCTAACGAAATAAGTTAAAATTTTTTGTAAGAATGGAACTATGCTTTTTTATAGAGTATTATTGAATTATTATAAGTGGTTAGGTTGTGTTTTGATTATGCACAATGATGCAATTACATGTGGGGCACGTATGAGGATGTTACTTAACTAGTAGTCATAATTGATATATCTATATATATGTGGTGGGTTTGTTTGAGTGGTTGAGTATTTTGAACTTTGTACTTACAAATCATGAATGGATTCCCCAACTATGTTACATGCTTCTTCGAATGTCTTTTGGTTTTAGTAACTATGAGAAATTAGTAATTCATTGAAGTGATTTGGCCTAGGCCTATGATTAAATCAATTGACTACCACTATAACACAAAAGTATATTAAACAACCCACAAGCCAAATATAATAATAATGTATGACTCGACAAGGGATCCCACTCTTGGGGGGCTCTACCCTTCCATCCTTATCATAATGGGACAAAGTCTCATCAAGAATTTGAACTCGTGTGGAAAGAATATGAAGCCTACATCCTAACCATTTAAATTGTTGCTCTTAACCTTCCATGCTCAATGCCTTTAATAAATAATGTTGATTTATTTATGTTAGGTACTATCCCAACTAAAAAAATAACTAAACAAAAACTCCGATAAAATTTCTAAGAAAAAAAAAAAACAAAAAAGAAACATTATTTGAAATATGGATATTTTTTTAATTGGGGAAATGTTTTCATTACATATAGACTTACATATTGACCAAAAATAATATAAAGAGAAAATATAACTTCATAAGTCATGATTGTTAGAAAGAGATATTGAAGAGAAAAATGGGTTAAGATTAGGTCAATTATTTCCCTAATCCATATCAAGAGAAACTAGATATGTTTACTGTAATTTTTTGGTGGAGTCAAGGCTTGGTATCATTAAGCATTGAAGCATCGAAGCCCTTGGGGCTATCATCTCTTGATGTGGTGACGTTGTGGATGAATCCCAAAGTGGTGGCTCAAGTGTAGGTGGAAAGGAGAGTTGACATAATGGTACCTATTAAAGGTTGTAAGGTCTAAAGAACATGCCATTGGGGGAGGTCTCATTGGGACAAGTGGGATGACAAAATCAATATTTACACAACTTCCCAAGTAGTTATCATCAACTATTTTAGGACCTTTTCCAACACTATCCTTGACTAATCTTGGAAAAAGGAATTCTTCATGTTTTTGCAAAGCATTTGTCCTAATTCAAATATAGGATTTATTTAGCCAGAGGTGGTAGGGCATGGATATGGTCATCCAAACAGGGGATTGGTAGTCAAAGAGGGCTTAGTAACAAATATACCTAGTTTTCCTCATCAAGTGGATAGTTTAATTGTATATGAATGGAGGGTTGATTTAACTCTAGAGTGCAATCACATTGTGTTTAAGGCTATTGTTGGTGTGATTCTACCTACTTATAAGCCAATCTTTGTTGAAGGGTTTGGTTTTAGAAGAGGTTGTTTTCGTTATGTATGTATCTCCCGTTGTGGTAAACTTAATTGATGGTTAAGGTTTACAATAGATGAGGGATCCTAGAATATGAACACCACTTGTACGTGAGGGTAAGAGTACTTCTCAAAAGGTGGAGGAAGTGAGGAGAATTTCTTAGTCTGATGGTACAAGGAAATAGAAAATGGTTGAAAAAAGTGCATAAGGCTAAAAGACAGGTAGTTCAAGCTCACCCTTGGGTATGACATAAAAATGAATTAGATCATGGAGACAACTTCTTATACTTTGGTTGGACATTTGTTTGGAATATGAATGATACAAATTGAATCATTATATTGTTTTGCATCAATCTCAATGCTTTCAAGGTGGAAAAACCAGAGAAATTAGCTTATAGGAGCAATTTTAGTGGTTGAACGCAATTTGGAGAATTGGGGTCAAAAATTTTGAAGCCTGTTTGAGGCCTTAAATGACATTTTTTTGGTGGTAAAAAATCGTCGCTTAAGCGTCAGACCCCCTCTCAATATTCTACACTCAAAGACATTTCTAGCAGTGTAAGACTCAAAGACATTTCCAACAATGTAAGAATCTCGTTAAATAAACAAATTATGCTTTCCGAAAGTTGACTTGTTGTGAATGACCACCATAATTCAAGAGGATGCCACCTCAACCAACATTACTCATGGAAAGGGGCTAGCCACGTGGGCATTGTGGAAAAGACTCTAAACGGGTCAAGTTGTAACTCATATTGAGGGTTTCATGTTTCAAATTTAACCCCTAAATGGTTATCAACCTATGTTCTAACTAGAGAACTAGGAGAAAAAGGGATTTAATTATATTTCGGTGCATTTTGTTCCATAGTAGAGCAGAGTAGCTAAGAGTGGATACAGAGAAGGCAAAATGTTATAGCTCTGATACCACTTGTTATGCTCTTAACCTGCAAGACGATACTAGAATACCAAATATGTGAAGAAATATACCCAGAACATAGAACAATGAGAAATAGCAGCAAGTATTTTATTTTTCAGAAAGCAATGTTCACTTGCCTCTTCGAGGGGGCAACCTCCAATAGAGCAGAGTTCAATACAGAATAAGACACAATGCTCCTCAAGGGGATTCTCTATCATTTATATAGATTCATACATGCAATACCATGGGGCAATACCATGGTTCTTATTAATACCATCTGTCTAATACCATGGCCCATTTGCAACTAACTGTGGTCCCTTCATTAAATGCAAGTTAACCACTTACAATTATTAATATGGGCTTTATTAACTCTTTACTTAACTATAACTATGACTCGATCCTATTACATAAATAAGGGGGTTAGGGTGGGACCCTAACATGCCCTCCCCCATAAGAATAGCCTTGTCCTCAAGGCTAAAGATGCGGAAACTGTTGAAGAATGGTGGTTGGTTCCTAGGTTGCATCTTCCAGAGAGGTGTCTTTCCACTTGATGAGGACTTCCTTAATCATGCGGCCACGCAGGTGCCGTTCTCGTGTGTCAACACACACGAGATCAAGTTGGAGCCAGATTGACCCTTCTTCATCCAATTCAGGTAGACTAGTTTGAATTCTGCAATTGTTCCCAATCACTTTCTTGAGGCATGAGACATGGAAGACTGGATGGATTTTTGCAGTGGGTGGCAAAGCTAGCTTGTAGGCAACTTCTCCAATGCGCTGAAGTACTTGATACGGTCCGTAGAATTTTGGAGATAGTTTCTGACAACCCTTGGCTTTGAGTGATGTTTACTTATATGGTTGCAGCCTCAAAAATCCTTGATCCCCTTCTTGAAATTGGCGTTCTGAGCGATGTTGATTTACCTGTTGCTTCATGCGTTTTTGAGCTTGATGAAGATTCTCTCTAAGGTGGGCCAACATGGTTGTGTAGTTTTGTAGGAGTTGATCCACTGCTTGTACCTTCAAGCGTCCCTTGATATAAGAAGTAGGGGAAGGAGGGAGTTGACAATAAACTGCTTCATATGGAGTCATTTTGGTGGTGGCATGATAGTTGGTGTTATACCACCATTCAGCTAGAGGTAACCACTGTACCCAGAGATGTTGCTTTTCTGAAGTGAAACACCTAAGGTAGGTTTCCAGACATTTGTTGACTACTTTAGTTTGACCATCAGTTTGTGGATGATAGGAAGTACTAAGTTGTAGTTGGGTACCTTGTAGCCTAAAGAGTTCCTACCAAAAGTTACTGGTGAAGACCGGGTCACGATCAGACACAATGGAAGTGGGCATGCCATGCAATTTGAAGATCTAATCCATGAAAGATTGAGCGACCAAAGTAGGTGTAAAAGGGTGGAGTAGAGCGCAAAAATGAGCATACTTAGAAAGTCTGTCCACAACCACCATGATCACTGACTTGTTTCCTAACTTTGGAAGACTCGTAATGAAATCCATAGAAACCTCCGTCCAAATTGAGGCCGGGATGGGCAATGGCTGTAATGTGCCTGGGGATTTGACTATTTCTCCTTTGTGGCGCTGACAGACGTCACATTCCACTACAAAAGTAAGAATGTCCTTTTTCATGCCTGTCCAAAAAAATGATCTTCGAGTGTGAGCATACGTGTTCTGAAAGCCTGAATGTCCTGTAGTGGGAGATGAGTGCAACTCTGCCAAAATGTGACTTTTGAGGGTGGATGTTGGTGATATGACGACTCTATCCTTGTAGCAAAGAATCTCATCCTACCACGAGTAGCCCGCTGTGGAATTTGGATCCGTCTGCAATTGATTAATGAGTTGGGAGAGCCAGGGATGTGAAAACCATTCCTTGCGAGCCTCTTCAATCCATTCTGGAATGGGAAGGGAAATTGCGAGCAGGGTGCTTTCCTCGTCAAATTGGCAGGATAATGCATCTACTACAATATTTTCGCGCCCTTTCTTGTAAATGATCTCATAATCATATCCCAGCATTTTGGCGAGCCATTTATTTTGTTGTGGTGAGGATAGGCACTGCTCCAAAAAATATTTAAGGCTTTGATGGTCTGTGCGGATTTGGGAACGTCGCCCCAATAAGTATGGTCGCCAGGTATCTACTGCATGTAAGATGGCCATCATCTCCTTCTCACAGGTAGATTGTCCCAGATTCTTCTCACTTAGTTGTTGGCTCGTGAAGGCCAAGGGTCGATCTTCTTGCATGAAGACCGCCCCAATACCCGTACCCGAAGCATCACATTCAATCACAAAAGATTTGGTGAAGTCGAGTAGTGCTAAGACTGGAGTGGAACACATGGCATGTTTGAGAGCTGTAAAGGCCTGTTGTGCTTCATCATTCCAGAGGAATGAATTTTTCTTGACGAGTTGAGTGAGGGGCCTAGCAATGCGACCATAATTGCAGACAAATTTGCGATAGTAGCCCGTGAGACCCAAAAATCCTCTTAGGCTCTTCAAGGTATTAGGTTGAGGCCACTCCTGTATTGCCTGGATCTTTTTGGGGTCCACCCTGACACCTTTACGCCCCACAATGTGGCACAAATACTCAACTTCTTCCATGCCAAAAGAGCACTTGGACATCTTGACAAATAAGTTATGCTTGCGGAGAAGTTGCAAGAGCAGATCTACATGTTGAAGATATGCAGCCCAGGTGCGACTGTAGATGAGGATGTCATCAAAGAAAACAAGGACAAATTTTCTGAGATATGGTTTGAGCAAGTGGTTCATAAGGCTCTGAAAAGTGGATGGGGCATTACAAAGACCAAATGGCATGACCTCATAAGAACTCATAATGGCCTTCATGGATTCGGAAAGCAGTCTTTGGAATGTCGACTTCGTTCATGCGAATTTGGTGGTAGCCTGAGCGAAGGTCGAGCTTAGTAAAGAATTGAGCCCCATTTAGTTCATCCAGCAAATCATCGACAACTGGGATGGGAAATTTATCTTTGACTGTCAACTTATTAAGGCCCCTGAAGTCTGGACACATACACCATTCCCCATCTTTCTTGAGCACCATGACCACCGGCGATGAATAAGGACTAATGCTAGGACGAATGACGCCTGCTTCCAAGAGTTCCTTGATTATTTTTTCTATTTCATTCTTTTGGGCAAACGGATATCTATATGGGCGCACATTTGGTGGTTGGGCCCCTGGGACCAAAGTAATACTATGATCATTTTCCCCTCTCGAGGGTGGAAGCTCATGAGGTTTGTCAAAGACTGGCAGATGGTTGTTTAAGATTTGTTGCATCTCAGGATGAATATGAAGAGAATTGGGTTCGAACGCCTGGATGGTATTAAATTGAGATATAACTCCATGGTGGCCCTTTTTAACAATTTTTCCATCCGATGCAAGGTGATGATAGAGGGAGCTCCCGCCTGGAGTCCGCGGAGGGTATGTGTGTGGTTGTTCTGCTTAAAGCTCATATATAACTCCTGGAAATCCATTGTGATTGGGCCAAGTGTGCGAAGCCATTCAGCTCCAAGGACATTGTCACACCCTCCCATGTGTATGGCAAACATGTGGGTCTTTAATTGATAATCCCCCATTTGAAGTTTGACATTTTCACAACAGCCTTCGCATTCATTGTTCCCCCATCAGCAATTTGGACTTGGAAGTTAGAAATTGCTCGGACAAAACAATGCACTGCTTTCGCGACTCTTTGATGGATAAAATTATGTGTACTTCCACTATCAATCAAGACTATTATTGGGTGATGCTTAATAAAACCTCGGATTTTGGTTGAGGCCAAGAAATCCCTACCAAAGCATGCAGCGAGATAACTAGTTCTTCAGGTACACTGTCCTACTAGTTGTCCTCTTCTTCCTCCTCTGGTTGCTCAAGTGGTGAGGCTTCCTCCGATGAACTGTGATCAGTAGCATCAATTTGAAAGAATTTGGGCTCCTTGCATTTATGCCTAGGGGAGTATTTCTCATCATAGTAGTAACATAATCCTTGCTTTCTTCTTTCTGCCATTTCTGCTGGTGACACCTTTTGAACCTTGAGTGTTTGGGTAGTGCTTTGAGCCTATGGGGGGCGACCCTTGGCGATGAAATTTGGGCGATTGGACTGGACCGCTAACGCACATCCAACTTCACGAGCTATCTTGCAAGCATGCAACCATGAGCTAGGGTGGTGCAGTTGGAAGTGGGCTTGTATGGCTTCTTTGAGACCACTGACAAAACATTCCCTGTAGAACTCATCGTGTAGACCTCCAGTGCGGAAAGCTAAGGCTTCAAAGGCTACAATATATTCATTCACTATTCCTGTCTGTTGGAGCTTAGTGAGACAACCCAAAAAATCAGATTCATGGTCAAAGCGATCCATAAGAGCTTTTTTTAATGTCTCCCAAGTCAAGGGCCTTCCATAGCAACGTTGATGCCATTGCCACCATTGCCATCTTTCATTGTCCAAGTACACGATACCCACACTAAGTTGAGTTGCATTATCCAGGATGTAATTCAGTGTGAAATATTGCTCCATTTGTGTTATCCATGCGGTCGGGTGAGAGCCATCAAATTTATACATGTCCAACTTGGGTGGTCGCGGATGGGGTTGTTGGTGGGTGCCAAAGAGGTGAAGAGACTGCCTAGACTCACCCTCACTATTTTCATTGCCAATATATGCCTCCTCGCGCGCCTCCACCTTGCCCTTAGAGAGTAGTGAATTTAAGTTTTGCAGCTGCGACACAACCTCTTTCAAGGTTGATTCAAGGCTTTCCATCTTCTCATTCGCCATAGCTTGAGCTCTAGTTTGTACCATTCATCGAGCTGATGTACTTGAAATTTGGGACCGCCCGAATCTTTTGGCACTAACAATTGAATGGTACCACCTTGCTCAGCTCGCCGTCCTGATTCTTATGGGCTAAGTCACCAATAAGCGCCCCAAGGGGTCTAAGACTTAAGAATACTGCAGTAGCCGAATCCCATAAATGTCAATGCTACCAAAAGTCCTGCAAATAATCACGCCCAGGTATAGGAACCCACACACTACTCAGATCTGGATGGCGGATCTGGTGGATCTAAGAGATCTGAATGGTTGATCTGATAGATCTGAACGGCGGAACTGATTGCTACTACGGATCTGATGGATCTAATAGATCAGAATGCCTGTTCTGATAGATCTGAATGGCGGAACTGATTGTTGCTGCTGCGACAAAACCCCAGTTGCGAGATCTGATCTGGCAAAGATTATGCGTGATCCAGAGATAGAGAAGGGAACTATAGTATCCAGGAGTGTCAGGTGCTATAGATCGCAATATACATAAGGGTCTGACAATAGTACTCGGCCCAATTTTTCAGGGCACTAACCAAGGAGGATCAACCGTGCCCTTAGCCGTACAACCCGACTACCCTATCGTACGCGCGAGTAATCTCTCCGAGTGTTGTTCTCGGTGTACTGTAGCAGCAAGACGGCCGATTGTTTATCTATGGCGCGGTTTCAAGGGAGCTAAGGGGATTCCGATATACCCAGAGGGTACTTGGAAGACAGTCCGGGCACAGTTCTGTCTAATGCGCTACTACTCGAAGGGGTACCCACAGGGGTTACAAGGGAGTCCAACAAGTGTGACCACCTCTTGTATTTCCTACATGCATGCCTCCCTAAATCCACAGGTTTATGCGCTCAACGACAGAACCCGTGGTTTAAAGACGCAGGAACACATCTCTAGCCAAAAAAAAAAAAATTGCTAAAAATTGCAGATCCCGCCAGCCCTATAAAGATCTCCGATACCACTTTTTATGCTCTTAACCTGCAAGACGATACCAGAATGCCAAATATGCAAAGAAATATACACATAACAGAGAACAATGAGAAATAACAGCAAACATTTTATTATTCAGAAAACAATGTTCACTTACCTCTTTGAGAGGACAACCTCCAATAGAGCAGAGCTCAATACAAAATAAGACATGATGCTCCTCGAGGGGAGTCTCTATCCTTTATATAGGATTCATGCATGCAATACCATGGGGCAATACCATGGTTCTTATTAACACCATCTATCTAATACCATGGCCCATTTGCAATTAACTGTGGTCCCTTCATTAAATGCGGGTTAACCACTTACAACTATTAATATGGGCTTTATTGACTCTTTACTTAACTATAACTATGACTCGATTCTATTACATAAATAAGGGGGTTAGGGTGGGACCCTAACAGAAGTGATAGATGGTTGTGAACCAACCGTGGTTCTAGGAACAAAAAATGATGAGGTAACTATAGAATTGGTTGTAGACATTGATGCTGAAGTAGAACCAGTGCCACTTTCATATTCACATCCTAACACACTCCCTACTAGTTGCTTCTTCAGATCTACTTTGGTCACTTTGTCTTGCTCTAGTTCTTCCAATGATCTCATGGCTCTTCGGATGATTTCTGCATTTGTATTGGTGCAATGCCCTACATCACGTCCAGAGATTTGTGCAAGGTGATACTCCAATCTATAAACCCCCCCTGACATATGCAGGCCACAAAACTTGTAAGGCAAGTTTATTCTATCAAACCCTCCATCAGGTTCACCAAATTCCCACAGAGGATCCAATTTCCTTGGCATGTTTGTAACTTGGTTGAACTCTTGAGTTTTAATGTAAGATGAAGTTTGAAGTTGAACCTATGGCACAATAAGAATTGCAAGTTAAGAAAATTTAAAAAAAAAATTACACACATGACACGAGACATTGAATTTTTAACAAACAAACAAAAAACCTCAACTCAATCCAACAATGATAGAAAAATGCACATTCAAACCCAATAAAAAATGATGCAAAAAATATAGCACAAGAAAAAATTAAACTAATAAATCTAACAATCAAGTTTTTACATTTTTTACCAAAATAAACCCTCTCCACTTTATGCAACAAAAATGAAAAAAAAACACCATCAAATCCACTCAAAAATCATTGATAATCAATGGGTTATAAAAACCCAAGCAAAAACAAGAAAAAAAACCAAAACAAAATGGCCAAATTTGGTGCCCATACCTGGAAACCACGATTTGCCGAAGAAATTTGATCCAAACACGAAATTTTCTTGCTTGGAATGCTAAAATCTCTCGTTTTTCTCCTCTTCTGCCCTAATAGACGCCTTCCTCTCGTCCTCAGCTCTCAAACAAGTCTGTTGTCTACTAAAAATGAGAAATAAAACTCATCAATTTGCTTATAAAACGCGTTGTCCCGGAGGGTCGCGATTTTTTCAGCAATTTTTTTGAAAACAAAAAACTTTGTAAAAATCGAGCGATAATATCGACTCAGTCAAAAAATTGCGATTTTCACAACACTGATATATATAGTTGTCTTAATGCCTTCTTCCCATAGAAATTTTAGTAGATCTTGATCATGCAACATTGCTTTTACACATTCTTCAATGGATCGGTTCTTTTGCTCTGCAACTCCATGTTGTTCTGGATTATATGGGACTTGTTGACCACTACGTGTCAACGACCCATAGCAGTACCCCCCTTTTTTCGCAAAAGGGATAGCGCCTAATCGATGTGTTTGTGTCGTCCAGCTTTCATCATCAGCTTGAGGATCATGTTATAATATAAACCCATTCTGCATGTATATGATGTAAATAATCTCAGCAGATACGTGTCATGTATGTAATTACCTAGGTAAACCTATTTTTCTGGTGACGATCTACATTCCGGGAGGTTTTTTTGTCTCACCGATCCATTCTCAGTTGGTCGTCAGAGTTTTCCTTCAATCTTACCCCAAAGCCAGAATGTCTTTTGTCACTAGAATCTTAGGCAAGTCCTAGTGTTATAGATCAAATCTATGTAAAAGTGATTTGAGAATAATCCTAACTATTTGGTTAGGTTATTTTATTACAAATTGCTTGGTCTGCTGGATTATATTTGTGTCGCAGAAATTGGTAGTCTATGAGGGTCTTTTATAAATGGGTTTTCTCCCTTGAGATGTAAAAGATATGAAAATTATGATGTAAAGTGTCTTGACGGTTGGAAAAATAATTTATCCACTTATAGGTTAATTAATTAAATATTTTGGCCAAAAATTAATTAAAATCCTAAGCGAGAAATTTAATTAATTCTAGGTCCTAGGGAAATTAAAATTCTCCGAAAGCAAAATTCGTCAATCCTTAAACCATAAATTTTAAGAGGTCCGAAGACTAAGGTAAATTAATTATTTTGATAAATTTTAAACCTTTGATCCCTGGGTTTAAATCAAAATCAAGATTTTGAGGAAATTAATTCAAAATTTTAATTTTTGAATTAATTAAAATGCATTTAATTGAAAAATTCGAATTTCCTCAAGATTTCGACGAATCAAATTAAAAGAAATTTTAATCCTCATCAACAATCGAGATTGCTTTGATAAGAATCACTCGAGCTAGCCGTTGGAGAATTTATCTTTAAATAGGAAGTTATTTGTCAGTCCATTAATCAGACCTCCGAGTTGTGTGCTAAGCTAAAAGCTCTCATGTAATCTTTTTTTTGGACAATAAAGGTAGACTTTGGAGTTAATTTTTCGTCGGTGTTACTCTTCATGGAACTACTGTAAGATGTATCGTTTTTCATGTGTAATTTTTTTTAGCCACTCATAATAGCTTCTGAAGAGTGATTTGAGTACAGGTATCTTGCTCAGTTGCTGGGGTTTAAGTGATAATTTAAATTTTGAATGCAATAGCAAGGATTTATATTTATCCGAATTTTATTATCATTTTCTTGCTCTATTTTGATGGTTGGATTGAGTTTTGCAAGAAAATCTTGATTTTTAGATCATCGGGCGTTTGTGGAAGTTTTCAGTTGGACCAGCCAACTCCCGATCTGTGTTTTCTGAAGAACCCAGCGTAATTTCATCCCCGGCTTATCATAAGATTTTTACTAGTGATGCATGAAGAGTTTTGAGCTCAGCACCTTCTTTAAACTTTAAAAATTTAAATTTTTTACGTGCGAAATTGATGAATCTGGCTGGTGAGAGCCTTAGATTGTCATATCTAAGAGCTAAATTGGACTCACACTCCCCGGATATGATAATCTGTCATTCTTGTGCATAGATCTGTAACTATTTTTTGGTTTTCTGACTTGGGTTTTTCTGGGTTTTAGTTTTTATCATTGTATATATCGTTTGGGTGTTTTTTGTTGTCTTGCAACTACAGATCTGAAGGAGAAATCTGTATAGAATCCAAATCTAGGCCCTAGAGGGTAAGATCTGGATCTCTGGGGTTCATCAATGTCATTTTGTACGAATATTATTCAGCCTTTTGCAGTCCAAGGGTTTAAATTTAAGAAAATAAAATAAAAAAATAAAATAAAAATCTGGAAAAAATTTTAAGGGTTTCACTGACAAATCTAAAGCAGAAATGTAACATTTTAATCAAGGTTTTCTGAAATTTTTTGGGTTCTTTGACTACCGTTTTCTGCTAGGTTTCTCTCTGTTTGCATTTTGAAGCTTTTCCAACATAAAATTTTGGAAGTATTTTTGCTGCCTAGGGTTTTCTGCTTCTTGCTGCATCTTCTCCTCTTCCCTGCGTTTCCCTTTTTCTGCCTGCATTCCCTCTTGCTGTTGCCTTCAAAATCTGTCGTCATATCTCTCAAATCGACAACCATCTGTGCTTTTTAGGGTTCTAAGGTTGCCTTTCAAGACTTGCGGATTCCTCCAACTCGCAGCCCGTTGCCTTCTTCCGCTACTCTATTGCTTGCTCAATCGGCATTCCTCGCACCCCTTGACACAGCCCTTCATCTCTGCTCCTCGCATCATCCATTTATGTCGGCCAAAACCTCCTAGCCTGCATCCATTCCCAATCTATCGCACCTTTCTGTTGCTACCTATCTCTGCCATCTGCGTACACCTCGCAGCCAGCATTTCCTTCTCCGTCCTCAGAACACAAGCAAACCCTTCCTCTCGCGACCATTTCTGCCAGCCCATTTCAGCAGATCCGCAGTCCATTCCGACATTGCCCACATCGCTCAGTCAACCTACGCGTAGTCTCCCTCAAACGCTATCACTAGCCCATCTTAGCAAATCCGCGTTGCCCATCGCTCATACTCCTCGCGTCCCTCTCTATACATCTTCCCTCCGCACGTTCCTTCCATTCTTACCCTCTGCACGTCTCCTCATCCGTCGTCCAAGCCTCCGTCGACCTGCATACGCACAGCAAAACTTATTCATTTGAATTTTTTATTTGTTTCTTTTTATTTATGTCTTATGTTTTAGTTGGTTAGGGTTGGTTAGGGTGAGCACTTTTGATTTTCCCTTTTACTTTTATTATTAGGAATTAGTCTAGATTTAGTTTTGATTTTTATTTTTGCTTTGATTAGATCCATTTTTAGAATTCGATATTGTATTAAGTTTGATTTGTTTTTTATTTCATTTAGTTTTGTTTTTTATTTATGATTTTTTTTATTTTCGATTTGAAATTCTTTTTTTTTAACTTAAAATTCATTAAAAAAATCATGAAAATTCAAAAACCTAAAAATTTAGAAATTTTTTAAATCTAAAAAAGTCACAAAAATTAAAAATCTAAAAACATTAAAAAAATCTAAAAAAATTCTAAAACATTTAAAAAAAGCTAAAAAAAATAAAATAATAATAATAATAATAATAATTTGGTGACTTTGGAATGGTTAAGAAATTAAACCAAAAATGGATTTGCGCTTTCACATTTAAAATTTTAATGTGGCCTATGGCCCATTAAAATTTTAATTTTTAACTTTTTTTATTGTTAAAATTGGCAACTAGGGCCAAACTCCATGTGGGTCATCTTATTAATGGAAGCTGATATTTTTCTTGGATCCCACTCATCAAGAGGTGTAGGATTGATCTAAAGATCATCGGATTCCGATACGTATTCATAGAGATATGAATTTATTTGTGTTGTGACAATTCGTCAAGGTCGGCCAGCAACCAAAGAAACCCCACTTGTGCTCAACGGTTTAGTATAAATAAAGGTGGCCTTAAAGTCATTTCAACACACTTGGGATCTCTTCCTCTCTACTTGTCTTTGGGTTTTGGAAGGAGGAGAGATCCTAAGGGATAACACTGCCCTAATCAAGAGGGCAGAAGCCACAACTGACGAGAAAAGTCGGAACTGCCGAGAATAGCCGGAACTGCCGGGAAAAGTCATAACCGCTGGAATTGTTGAAACTGTCGGAACTATCAAGAATAGCCGGAATTGCCAGAACTACCAGGAACAGCCAGAATTGTCGAAACTGCCAAAACTACCGGAACAAGCGAGAAAGTTGATGGAGAGGGATGAAGCCAGAACTGTTAGGAACAGCCGGAATTGCCAGAACTGTCGGGAACAGTCGGAATTGTTGGAATTGCTAAAACTGTCGAAACTACCGGGAATAGTCGAAACTGTCGGAACTGTCAAGAACTACTGGAACAGCCAAAGCATCTGTCTCCAAAGGAGAGCAGCATGCAAGGGACAACTAACTAACATTGGGACAATTGTATGGTACTTAGCAGCAAATACACCAAGCATGCAATGTTACAACGAGCAAGCATGCAAAGGACAACAAGCAAGCAAGATGCAGCCAACACATAGGTCAATATGGCAACATGGCGCAGCAATGGCACATAATGCAGTACAGTGATTGGTACAGTCATGATTAATAAAGCATGATGAGATGCAGCGTAGTGATGATGGGTGTAGCATGGTGCAGCATGATGACGAAATGCAGCACAACGATAGGTGAAGGAGACACCTTGGAGAATCAGTTGAAGCAGCATGTCTTCAACTAATCTCATGTATCATCTTCTTAGATATGATCTATGCTCTTATCTAGATAAGTCAAAGTGTTGACTTCTATTGTAAACGTACCATCTCTCTTTCTCTATTGAACTATTGAAGAACATATAAGAAGAATTGATCAAGGGTTTCCCCACATTGGGGTTTGTCCCTGGCTAGCGCCACATCTTATGTCCTCTTCTCTTGGCTTGTCTTCTGCGATTTATGTTTATGTTCTATCTGCAGTTTACTTTAATGCTGATGTGATTGCAATCTGGAAAAAGATATTGAGCTAACTATGAAAATTGAAATAAATTGCTCTAAGCATAGAACATACCTAAAATTTAACATGGTATCAGAGTTGAGGTGAAGACAATGCCCAAGCAAGAGTGAAAGTGCAATCACCGAAGACAGTTGGGAAAGGACAAAATTATCAGTGGATTCCTCATCCCTCCCCAAATTCACCAAAGGTGAAGTCAAAGCAGAGAATATTATTAGAATAGCGCAGCAGAAGTTTTTGATGGCCTACCTAAAGATCACTTCATTGGGAAGTCTGGATCTAAGGGTGGAAGGAAAGGCAGATGCCTTGGTTGCAATAAGTTTGGTCATTATGCTAAGGAGTGTCCAAATGGCAGAGACACATCTCTTGATGAAGATAACAATCATTCCAGAGACATCTTCAATGATCAAAGGAATGACAGGTAATGCAGGCCATCAAGGAAATCACTCACTCTTCAAAGAAAGAAAGGAACCCAAGGAATGAAAAATCAAATGTTGTTTTTGATAAGATAAATAAGCGTTATCTTGTACTGGCCCTCTCCTTCAGATTCTTTGGGAATCTGGCTTATTCATTGTAGTGCTTCAAGGCACTTCATTGGATAGAAGGGTGCACTCTCTAATTTGGTAGAGATGGAAATAATCACGGGATTATACTTGGCGCTGATCCCACCTATCCTAGAAAGGGGTAGGGAATGTTGCCCCTCAATTGAACGAGGGTAACTCGATTCATTTACAGAGTCTCTTTTATGTACCTAATCGCAAGAAGAACCTGGTGTCCATTTCGGCAATGGAAATCAAAGATTACATGGTGGCATTCATCGATGGAAAGGTACGTGTTTGAAAATAGAATTTTCAAAGATGTTTTTGAGTTCAGGGTTGTATCAAGTTGCAGGAAGTCCATTGGGGACCATGTCCATTGACACATAGCACCAGAGGTCTGTGAATCAGATGGTGACAAGGATGCCTAAATTCAAAAAGAGCATGAAAGTACATGTCTGAGATGTACCTAAGGAAAATTTTATAAGGGGACCATTCCCCTCATCTAGTAGGTCCACAGGTTTGGAACAACCAGAGGGGTTTGAGATTCATGATCAAGAATCTCACGTATGCAGGTGGAAGAAAGCCCTCTGTGGCTTGAAGCAAAACTCCCTGGGCATAGTATGAGAGGATTGATAGCTGTCAAATGTTGAGATTCACTAAGAGTCAAGCCGATCCAAACCATTGTTTTAAGGTTGTGGATGATAGACCTCTCATACCAACACCTTCTAAGGACGACCTATTTCAAATAGGTGAAGACCCGCTCACTTGTAGAAATAAGAGGGACTTGGATTCCGGATGTGGAATGATAAACTGCAAGTCTGTGATGTCAGACCAGATTTGGGAAATGCCTCTGAGTTTCATAAATTCATTCATGTTGATTGTCTTGGTGACTTCCATCCGGACATATGTTTTGCAGTTAACATGGTGAGCTCATATTTGGTTGAGCCTCACTAGATTGGTGCTAAGAATCTTCTGAGATATCTTCGAGGTACAATCTCTCATGGTTGAGATAAACTGCCGGAAATATGAAACTGCATGATTATTCAAATGCTAACTAGGCAGGCAGTGTGGAGGATCACTAGAGCACTTCTCAGTGCTAGTTCTCTTTGGATTTTGCTTCAATATCATGGATGAGCAAGAAGCAAAAGTCGGTTACTATAAGCACCGCCGAGACCGAATACATAGCTATGAGTATGATCTCGTGTGAAGCTACATGGTTGCAAAAGCTCTTAAGTGAGTTGTTTGTACGCATGATGAATACCACTGTGATTCTCTATGACAACCAGAGGGGTATTCGATTATTGAGGAATCCCGTATTCAATGATTGCTCTAGCAGATAGACATCAGATACTGCATTATCTGCGATATGATAAGTCGATGAGCGAGGAGGCTCCATCGCATTGAGACTGATGTACAGGTCGCAGGCATTTTGCCAAAGCCCGGGGGAAAGGTCAAATCTGTGACTTTCCCGAATGACTTGGAGTCGTTGAGAGACCTTCTTCTAAGGGTCCTGCCTGTTGCATGCATTAAGCTCTGGGAGCTCTAGGGGGCTTGGGGTACTTACTGGAGCAACATACGACCATAGGGTGACTCACCCTCCCCTGGTGGTGCGCTATGTACAGGATGACATGTTCAACCTTCCCCTGTGATACCCCGTGGTGACTGTGGATCAGGATGATTAGTTCTCCTGTGGGCCGGGATGATTAGTTCTCCCATGGCAACTGTGGAACAGGATGATTAGTTCTCCTGTAGGCCGGGATGATTAGTTCTCCCGTGGCAACTGTAAAACAAGATGATTAGTTCTCCTATGGGTCGGGATGATTAGTTCTCCCGTGACAACTGTGGAACAGAGTGATTAGTTCTCCTGTGGGCTGGGATGATTAGTTTTTTGTGGCAACTGTGAAACGGGACGATTAGTTCTCCTATGGGTCGGGATGATTAGTTCTCCCGTGGCGACTGTGGGGCAGGATGATTCGTTCTCCTGTGGACAGGATGATTAGTTCTCCTGTTAAGGCATCCTACCCATGCAGTCTAGGACTCATGGGAAGTACCTCCCATTTGATCAATGAGCAGGGAAATGGGGTTAGGGACCATAGTAGTACTATCAATGGACGCATCAATGTATTTACCGTACTCCCTATGCTAGGATGACCTCCATTGATCTAGGATCAATGAAACTGATCTGGGATCAATATGAGTGGTTTGAGACACTCTCTTGTGATATTGATTTGGGATCAATAAAACTGACTTCGGGCCAGTAAGAGTGATGTGACACACTCTCTTCAGATGAAACTGACTGCAGGTCAGTAGAGAATGGTATGAGACATTCTCGACCAATTCTTCTTCTTCATGGTTCAGCAGAGCTTAGCAGAGCAGAGCAGTGCAGGGCACTGATGGCAGAGATAGTACAGTCGGACATATGGATCAGCGGATGGAGTTCTCCCTAGTTGAGAGGGAGTGTTCAAATCGGCAGCTAGGGCCAAACTCCATGTGGCTCATCTTATTAATGGAAGCTGATATTTTTCTTGGATCACTCTCATCGAGAGGTGTAGGATTGATCTAAAGATCATCTGATTCCGATAAGTATTCATGGAGATATGAATTTATTTGTGTTATGGGACAATTCATCAAGGTCGGCCAGCGACCAAATAAACCCCACTTGTGCTCAACATTTTCGTATAAATAAATGTGGCCTTCAAGTCATTTCAACACACTTGGGATCTCTTCCTCTCTACTTGTCTTTAGGTTTTAGTAGGAGGAGAGATCCTAAGGGATAACGTTGCCCTAATCCAGAGGGCAGAAGCTGGAACTGCTGGGAAAAGCCGAAATTGCCGGAACTGCCGAGAAAAGTCGGAACTGCTGGGAAAAGCCAAAACTGCCAGAACTGTCGGAAACTGTTGGGAATAGCCGGAACTGCCGGGAAAAGCTGGAACTGCCGGGAATAGCCCGAACTACCAGGAACAGCCAGAATTGTCGAAACTGCCAGAACAAGCAGGAAAGCTGACGCAGAGGGCAAAAGCCGGAACTGCCGGGAACTGCCAGAACAGCCAAAGCCTCTGTCTCCGAAGGAGAGCAACATGCAAGGGACAACTAACTAACATTGGGACAGTTGTATGGTACTTAGCAGCAAATACACCAAGCATGCAATGTTACAGCTAGCATGCAACAACAAGCATGCAAAAGACAACAAGCATGCTAGGGACAACAAACAAGCTAGGGACAACAAGCAAGCCAGACGCAGCCAGCACATAGGTCAATATGGCAACATGGTGCAGCAATGGCACATAATGCAGTACAGTGATGGGTACAGTCATGATTAATGAAGCATAGTGATGATGGGTGCAACATGGTGCAACACGATGAGATGCAGCATGATGACGAAATGCAGCACAACAATAGGTGAAGGAGACACCTTGGAGAATCAGTTGAAGCAGCATGTCTTCAACGGATCTCATGTATCATCTTCTTAGAGATGATCTATGCTCTTATCTAGATAAGTCAAAGTGTTGACTTCTATTGTAAACATACTATCTCTCTCTCTCTGCTGAACTATTGAAGAACATATAAGAAGAATTGATCAAGAGTTTCCCCACATTGGGGTTTGTCCCTGGCTAACGCCACATCTTGTGTCTTCTTGTCTTGGCTTGTCTTCTGCAATTTATGTTTATGTTCTATCTGCAGTTTACTTTAATGCCAATGTGATTGCTAATCTGGAAAAGATATTGAGCTAACTGTGAAAATTGAAATAAATTGCTCTAAGCATAGAACATACCTAAAATTTAACATTTATTCATTTTAATTTTGTCACATTAAAAGATTTTGATTTCTTCATTCAACTAATTGCCTAAGGAATAATTAAAATTCTAATTTAAAGTTCTTTGGTGTTATTTGGTGATTAAATGCAATTTTCATGATTTTTCTATAGTCAAGGTGCGATAAATGTTTTAAATCATATTGGAGAAAGTTAATTGTTCTAGATCTAAATTCCTAACAAAAATTATTTTTTTGGAAGCTCTTGCATAATATAGTTTTGGGCGTTTATATTGATCATTCATCATTGTCACTATTCGTCACATACTGGAAAATTGTTCTGCATAACTTGTTTTCTTACTTAATCTATGGTTAATTCAAATTAAAGGCACTGGTCTATAATCATTCCTATCATGTGGTCGTGTCTTGTGTTTAATCTGTCTATCTCAATTGACTGAGACTCGCTTTAAATTCAGCAATTTGTTCATCCTTAAAATCTCCTAGAGCTTGTGTTCCACAGGCAACCCTCATCCATTTACCTTAGGGACTACCCCCCTTGACTTGTATAGGAGAGAGTCTAAATGGAGTGAGTAAGGATTAGAGTGACAGCCCTTACTTTGAGGGTTGTCGCACTGCCTAAACACTTTGTGCGACAACAGGACTATCAGCTCCCTCTTAATCCCAAACTCCTTACAGGAGGCTATGATTTCCTTGGATGTATACTCTCCTCCATTATTAGAACTTAGTATCTTGATTCTCCTTTCTGTAAGTTTATTTTCTTCAACTTTGAATTCTTGAAATTTGGTAAATACTTTATCCTTGGATTTCATTTAAGTAAACCCAAGTTTTTCTTGAATGACCATCTATAAATGTGACATAATATAGATGACCTTCAAGTGATTTTGGAGTCATACAACCACAAACATTGGAATGAATAAGATCCAAGATTTCTTTTGACCATGAAGCACTACTTGCAAATGGCCTCTTGGTATTCTTACCCAGTGCACATCCTTTGCATACTCCTTCGTGATCTTCCTTCAATTCAGGGATTCCTTCTATTGAAAAGTGTAACTAGGTGTAATTGTGATTTTATGTAATTGATGAAAAAAAGACAAATAAAATTATCATTGTAATGCTTGTCTCATGGGTTTCATGAGCAAGGAGTTTTATTTTAGTGATGGCTCCCATTGTGAGCCTTTAGGATTTGTCATCTAGTCATGAAAGTCAATTTGAGTCTATGTCATGTAAGAAGGACTCTTCTTGGGCATGTCACATTGTATATGGGTCATATAATAAGTATAAAAGGCCCTCCAAGGCCAAGCAAAGTCTCCTTCTCAAGTCGGCTTCAAGAAGGATAATTATATCTCCATCAAATGACACGTCGGCCCAGCGTGCAGTGATGTTGGCTTATTTAAGGAGGAAACAACTATAAATAGGGTTGCTCGGCATCATTTTTGATATAGAATTTTGATGGAACAATGATCTGAAATAGAAGTTCGAAAAGGGTAAAAGGAGAAGCCTCCCAACCTCCGAAGTAAGGAAGGAAGAAGAACGAGGTTCTTAGGGTATTTTTGGGACTATTTTAAGGGCAGAATAACCTCTATACGTGCTAGAAGTTTGTTACAGCAGTGACGTGTCGAAGAATCTAGGGCAAATCAAGTTAATGAGATTCTTCTCGCCGTGATAACTGTTTGTGAGGTATTTTTAACTTTTCTTATTAGAACAACCTTCTCTTGTCATTATTAAAGTGTCCCTTCTTAGTTCATCAAATAGTTACCAAAACAAAAGAGACAAGAACACAAGATGTTGGCTTTCTTCCAAGGCCAAAACCTCTCACTCTTTGATAGGAAAACCCACACAAATTCTTCTTATAGAGATTCCAATTGACAAAGACCGGAACCAAGACCCTTGACCTATATTGCCATTTCTAGACCAAGACATAGTCATCCTTCTTCCTTAATTCTTCGATTTCTTCATGACACCAAAACATGATCACTGCAACATTCAAACGTTGTGATATATTCCTGAACTTTGGCCTCATCTTAAAACATCTAGCAACATCATGTAGCATCATATCACTACAACACCTCTATCATCGAGATCTAGCATTGAGTATCACTGAGCATTATCTTACCGAGGCCTTATCCAAACTGCACCACTGTCCATCCGCATTTTAGTGAGTATATGCCTGAGATAGTGAGGAGGATATCACAGTAATCTCACCCCAAACTAGTCCGCACTGTGATCACTATAATAACCAAACTTCTTGTTGTCTTGATCACAGAGAATCTCAGAGAATATGCCAAGAAGGTTTCTGTGGATAATCCACATTTTCTCTCCTATACCCATCCGAAGTTTCAAAGATATGTCAAGTCTGTCTTCTATGGAAATGCGAGGGTACAAGCTCCTATTTATAGTTATCGGGTCATACATTTAAGTCAACCTGTCTTTATGAACCGACGTGTCCTTTTATGTTGAGCCGACATGTCATTTACATACATGTATATTTATGACATTCTCCAAAGGTTGTGTCTCCATTTATTGAAGTCAACATGAAGTTTAAGCCATATATATATATATATATATATATAATTAATAATATATATTTGATGTCATTAGGATGACTATGCTTGTCTATTCTGGAGGACTCTTACAAGTGTAACAACACTGCATAGACTCTGAATTATACATTTATGACAAGATGATAAATCCCTAAAGATATCAAGAATAAGACTTTGACCTATGAAAAACGCTTATTGCTCATGAAACCCATGATGCAAGCAATACAATAAATACATTTGTTTCTTCTTTTCATAAAATCATAATTACAAGTTGTTATGAAGACTGAACCTAGTTACACTTTCTTCAACATGAAGGACGAGGAGAAATGTGTTGCAGTAGTGAAGGCCGAGGAGAAGCCTGTTGTAGTAGTGAAGGACAAGGAGAAGTCTGTTGCAGTAATGGAAGCCCAGGAGAAGTGAAGTCCTCCTAAGGAGTCGAAGTGGAAGAAGGGCTAGTTAAGAAGGTTTTGAATTAAGGACAAAGATTGTAGACCTAATTCAAGAAGGTCGAAGGTCTAAAGCAAAAGGAACCAAGGATAAAGAAGAATCCATGATGGAGGAAGGAGCAGAAGATTGACTATCGTTGACTAAGGATCTTGTGTCTTGGTCTTGGAGTGGCAAAAAGGTCAAGGGTCTTGGTCTTGATATTTGTCAATTGAAGTCTCTATAAGAAGAAGAATTTGTGCAGGTTTTCCTCTCAAGTGGGAGAGGTTTTGGCCCTCGCTAATAGCCTACATTCTGTGTCTCTTATCTCTTTATGTTTATGCATTGTTAGTTGTTTGATGAAGAAGAACACTATAATAACTTAAGTAAAAGAAGATCCTAATCTAAGAAGTAAAAAGCATTCACAAGAAATTATCTAAGAAAAGAAATCACCTAATACTTGATGCCCTAGATTTCTCAACACCTTCTACTATAGAACTTAAAGTTGGAAGGATTTTGAAATGAAGACGGCCAAATCTTCTATGCCAGAGTTCACATGGGCTGATTTCAATGTGAACCAAAGCTTGTGCAAGAGGAGATATCAACCTGTAAAGTCTTCCTTCACGAATACCAATTACTCTAACATTCTCTATGCTTGAGTTCTTACTCCATACTACAAATCTTCCATCAATGAAAGCTACTCTATCACCCTTATCTTCTAAACTTGAAATAGAAAGTAAGTTCTTATGCAAGCCTAGAACAAATAGGATGTTGGATATCATTTTGGGATTCAACTACGTTAAGTCATTCATGTATGACCATTTCCATGAGAGGTAGTTGTAACTGACTATTTTCTCATGATTTTTGAATAGTCCACTTAGCACTCATGTTGTTGAAATGAATGTTGCTTCCATGTTCCAGCTCTATAGAGGTTGATCCAATTCCTCTTACAGGATAGCTCTTATTATCTCCAAGTTCCACTAAGTAAGAAGATTTTCCCTTTGATAATGTGTTCAGTTGTTTGTGATGACCAGTCATATGTCTAGATGCACCACTATCGATTACCCAAATGCTCTCGTCTTGGAATGTGTCAGGGAGTGTTGAGAAGAGACCTTCATCCGTTGTCTTGATTACTTCCTTCTTTGTGGTAAATATAAGAGTCCATGCTTCCTTGATGCCTTTCTTGAAATGACTTGCTGCCTTTGAACACTTCTTGAGGAACTTCTTCAATGAAGTAGAGATATTCATAATGCCCTTAGCCAACCTTAGGTCTGATACCATGCTGAGAAATCTATAGGCAAATGATTACAATGATTTCTCTTTACTTGATAACTGTTTGTGATGTCTTTTTACTTATTAGCTTTGTTATTTATTATTATATGTGTGTATCATCAAACAACTACCAAAAACAAGAAGAACAATAACACAGAATATAGGTTGCAAGCCATGGCCAAAACCTCTCCACTTGAGAGGAAAACCTGCAAATCCCTTCTATTCCTTATAGATTCTTCAATTGACAAATTCCAAGACCTTAAGATTTACCTTAATACCCTCCAAGACCAAGACCAACCTCTCCGGATGATGTGCTAACCTTGATCCAGTCAAACCCAGTCAAATCTCTTCCAGTAGCACTTCTGTGACCTCCAGCTGCAGAATTTCAGCCTCCACTGCAAATCTGAAATTTTAGCCCCCCCAGCAGTGGTTTTTGCCACACGTGTGAGCTTCGATCTGCCTTTTGAGCCTTCTTTTGACCTTTGCTTGCCTTACCCTCACTTTTGGAGCTTGAGGATGACCCTTGCTGACCTTCGCTTGACCTACTTGCCTTCTTTTCTACAAGATCGAAATTGTAGATAGAAACCCTAAATCTACTACAGAAACCCTAGTCTTCCTTTGCACGTGTGAGAGAGAAATAGCCCAAACAAAAGTCTCCTTCGTCCTCTTCTTTCTTTGTTGCCATCTTCCTCCTTCACTAGAATGAGTTATGGATGAATGTCTCTTAAGGAGGTCGAGTTTCCTCCTATATATAGGCTCTTCAAGGGGTGTTTGACCTATAAAATAAAAGACCTTGAGCATGAAACCCATGCTCCAAAATCAATAATAATAGGGGGAAACTCAATGGATGTTTGACCTATAAAATAAAAGACCATGAGCATGAAACCCATGCTCTAAAATCAATAATAATAATTTTTCTTTCATTTTACAATTTACAAGAATCAAAAGTACATTTCATATTTATGAAGACCGAACCTAATTACACATTTTTCAACACTCCTATATATATGTGCCTCATTCTTTCTCCCCTCACTACATGTGCATTATGAAAGAAGAATTCGAACTTGAGAAAGAGTTGGAGAGAGTTGAAGAATATTATGAGAGAGAGACTTCGACAATGAGAGCAGAACTTGGTGAGCCAAGTTTGATTCAGTGCTTCAGTGTTCAGTGTTGATCCAGTTGAAGGGAAGGTTGATTCAGTGTGTATCTGTTGCTGCTACTAATGATCTTCATGCTACAACTTGTTCAAATTTGGATGAACTTACTCATTTCTTAATCTCTCACTGTACTTTGTATCTTTACTGAACAATTGATTTCTAATAGAAGAAGAATCGGGTTGGGTTTTCCCCTTGTAGGTTTTGCCCTGGTCATTGGACCTAAATTCTTTGTGTCTCATTCCATTCTTGGTTGTCTTCTATTGTGCATTTGATTTATGTTCTATCTACAATTGTTTATCTAATATTGCAGCATAAAGAATTTTTGTAATAAGCGATTGTTACAACATAGAACTTCAGAATTTCAACATGGTATCAAAGCTTTGGTAAAGAAAATGCCAAGATAAGAGTTTTCACTCATTCCCTGCTGCTGAAATCTTATTTGTTGCTCATTTACTATTGAAATCTTACTGCTGAATTTTACTTCTGAAGTTTTTCTGCTGAATTTTACTTCTGAAGTTTTTCTGTTGAAATTTTACAGTGGAAATCTTACTGCTGAACTCTTAGTACTGAAATTTTATTGTTGAAATTTTATTCTTGAATTTTATTGCTACCATTCTTCCAAGATTTTAAGGAACCCAAGATATGATAGTAATTTTGTAGATAGTAATTTAATAAGGTGTTGCATGTATTTAATAGTTGTGGTTTTGGTACTTGTTGATGCATGCAAAAGTAAAAATTAGTTTTACCTATGTTTATGCATGTGCAAGAAAGTGTTGTTTTGAAAAGAAGTATAATGCATAGAAGGTTATGAAAGAATAACTGATAGAAATTGAATGTTGAAGTTAGGGGGATTTTGACTCTCTCACATTACATGAAAAAGGTCATAATCTTATGTGTTTTGGTAATTTTGATATTAGAGTTTACTAACAATAATGGTTGTAGGTAAGAATCATGAATTTTGCAAAAGATTGAATAATAGTTTTCTAAACTAACCTCTTTTGCAACGATCAAAGATGGATTATAATTAATATCATTGCAGTGAATGAAGTCAATATGTATAATTATTATTACATGTTTTCACTCGGGGATTAAGATTTGAAGATCTTTATTATATCAATGGAAGACCTATCCATGCATTGATTCATGATAAGTAATCTTCAATATAAACTATCGCACTGAAAGTTCACTCATCTTCACTATAAATCATTACCTCATGCGACAAAAATGGTTTCCAAAATGCCTGAGATTGGAGTGGATCGTGATGGAGTTTGTCAAGTAGCGTTCAAGAAGATGTGGTTCTTCTGCTAATGACATATGACTAATGGACAGTGATAACTTATAGAGGCCAGATCAAGATGGAGCTAACAGCTTCCTTCAATCCCCATTAAAATATATAATATATAATATATTATTATATATATATTATATATTCAAGTCTTATGTTGTTTCTTTGTGTCACTTCTCTTGTTTAGATTTATCTTTATATATCATTGGTGATTCTTCCTGCATGAGTATTTGAATGATTCTTTCACTAACTTCTTGATGAGAATGCGATCAAGAAAAGTAGATCCTGAAGATCATCAAGTTGCAGAATAGTGAAGGAAGAGTAAACTCCAAGAGGAAGTTGGTGCAAGGATAATGAAGGAGCCACTCTCACATCTAGAAAAGAAAAAAAGATTTGTCTCATCACCAAGTATTCTTGCATTATGTTTATTTACTTTGCTACTATTGCTCTTGCTCTTGTTCTAGGATCAACATGTACATTTGATGAATGTGAGAACCAAGTCCTTTGTATGAAGTTTGAGGAAGATGTTGAACCATCCCATGACTTGAGTGGACATGAAGTGGACAAGAGCTCAAGAAGCAAAGAAGTTGGAATCAGAAAAGAGAACACAGTACCATATAGCCCAAAACAAAATGGTGTGGCTAAAAGGAAGAATAGAACTATCATGGAAGCAGTCAAAGTTATGTTGCATGATTAGAAACTACCAAAGTTTCTATGGGGAGATGTTGTTAACACAGTTATTTATGTTCAAAATAGATCTCCTCACTGTGCAATAAACAACAAGATGTTGGAGGAAGTCTTCTCTGGTGAAAAAACCGAGGTTGGGCACTTGAGGGTCTTTGGCTGCCCTGTCTACTTCCACGTGCCAAAAGAAAAGAGGAACAAGCTGGAAGCTTCAAGTAAGAAAGGTACATTTGTTGGTTATTGTGAGAATTCTAAAGCTTACAGAATATATGTACCAGGACAAAGAAATATAGAGTTTAGCAGACATGTAACATTTGATGAAGATGCAACTCTTGGAGAGCCAAGAGACACTCATCTTTCTCTTGCTAATGTTAATAGTGAAGATGATGAATTTGAGATACAAGAAAATCTTGAGCCTGAAATTGATTCTGTTGATGAACCCATGGAGCCCATGGATTCTTTGGATCCTCCTCCATGTGATCCTCCTACTAAAAGGAGACCTTTATGGCTTCATGACACCCTTCAGGATGTTGATAAACTTGTTGCTCCCAGAGGAACCTTTAGAGAAAGCAAGAAACCATGTCAATTCCAAGGATATGTTGTAGCCATGAGCAACATTATTCAAGTTGAGCCATACACTTTTGAAGAAGCTGTGAAGGCTCAAGTGTGGAAAAATGCAATAGCTGAAAAATATGAGTCCATCATTCATAATGATGTATGGGAAATAGTTCCAAGACCCCAAGGTAAATACAGTGTGTCTTCTAAATGGTTGTATAAAATTAAACATGTTGTTGATCGCAGTATTGAAAAATATAAAGCTAGATTTGTGGCTAGAAGGTTCTCTTAGAAAGACAGAATAGACTATATGAAATCTTTGCACTGGTTGCTCGTTATACAACCATCTAATCTATTGTGGCTCTCGCTGCTAGCCAAGGATGGTCCCTTCGCCAAATGGACGTGAAAATTGCTTTTCTGAATGGCTTCCTCAAGGAACAAATATTTGTGGAGCAGTCACAAGGCTTTGAAGTACATGACCGAAAAACTCGTGTGTAGACTGAAGAAAGCCCTCTATGGTTTGAAGCAAGCTCCAAGAGCTCGGTATGTCCGCATTGATAGCTTTTTGATGAAGCTTGGTTTTATCGAATGCAATGTTGATCCAAATCTCTACTTCAAAATGGTCCAAGGTGTGAAGAAAGTGTAATTAGGTTCGGTCTTCATAATGACATGATCTTTGTAAATGATGTAATAAATTATTTTTATATGCCTTGCTACATGGGTTTCATTAGCAAGAAGTGTCAGTAGGTAAAAGACTTCTTCTTGACGTCTTTAGGATTTTATTTATATGTCAAAGAGTCATGTCATATGAAAAGAAACTCTTCATGAGTTCATGTAAATGTATACAAGTCTTCAACGGTGTGCAACAACCGTCCAAGGCCAAGAAAAATCCTCCAAGAGCAAGAACACCGAAACTTGCAAGCAAAACAACAAAGAGATCACCAAGTCGGCTCAAAAATAGAATTAAATGGATAAATTGAAGTCATGTTGGCTCAAGGGAATAGACACATCGGTTCATGTTACAAGTCGGCTCAAATAGGAGCATCAACCACTATAAATACCCCGTCAAGGTATCCATCAAACAACGCATCACAACTTCGCATTTCTCTCCAATTTCGTGTGAGTATTGGGTGCAGGTATACGCAGTCAAGGAGGGACAGATCTTGCATAAGGTATCCATAATCAAGGAGATCTTGCATTCCTCTCTCTAAAACCTCCATGAAGGAGTAGATGCGCATTAGGGTTTGACTACACCTCGGTTGGGTATTAGGTGCAGTCATGACCAAATCTCGGATGCATGAATGAGGATGCAGCATTGATCTAAGTTCTAGAGCAGAGATCTAATCTCGGCATACCTATGAATTGAAGACACAAATCTCGGATGGATGAAGCCGAGAAGATCTCGGATGAGGATACAATATTGGCATAAGGTCTGGGCTAGATACATTCTCGACATAGACATAACCCTTATAATGATAGTCTCGGCATGACAGTGAAATACATCTCGGATAGATTGATCTCGCATGACAAGGAGCAGTCTTGGCATATAGATCTCGGTGGTATCCCTGTAGCAGACTAGACACAATGAACAGCAGTGACTCGGATCTACTATCTCGACATAATGTCAAGATGAAATGACTCTCGGGATATCTGTGAAAGGAGACATACAGTCTCAATATTCAAATCTGCATCCTAGTGATCTCAATATGATGCAGTCACAATAAGTAAGTAATGAAAGAAGCAGTGATCATCATGATAAGGATGAATAGTCTCAGATCATGATGTTACACAACTGTAAGGTGCAGCTACAAGGCTTGATCTTGTTCTTAAAGATCATGATCTCAAAACATGTGTAGAGATCACCTCAATAGCAATCTCAAGGAGCAGCCTTGGTGCAGATGTTAATGAAGAAGCAATAATGAAGATCTCAGTGATGCAGCGGTACAGCGAAGATGATGATCTCAGCAGTGGCAAAGTAAGGGATTGATGTCTTGGTCTTGGTGAGGCAGAATGTGTCAAGGGTCATGGTCTGTATTCGTCAATGGAATCTCTATAGGAAGAATTTTGCGTGGGTTTTCCTCTCCAAGAGGGAGAGGTTTTGGCCCTGGCAGAAAGCCAAATACTTTGTGTTCATGTCCTTTTTGTTTTTGATAGCAGTTTGATGAAGCTAACATACACACACTAATAATGAATGGAAGATCAAGTTAAGATTAATTGTATAAATACTTCACAAATTGTTATCATGTTAAGAAGAATCACCCTAATCTATGTTTGCCCTAGATTCTTCAACACAAGGTATGCCTTTGATTTTGGTATTATATATTGATGACTTATTCTTGACAGGTGGAGAACCCCTTACCCTTCATTTAATGCACTACTTTCTAAGTCTTGAAGTATGGAAAAAACCTAGTAGATTTTCCTTTCTCAAGGAAAATATGTTGTCAAGCTGCTAGAAAGATTTGGTATGACAGAATGTAAATGCATGAATACTCCAATGAAGAAGAACTTCAAGAAGTTGTGTGGTGAAGTTGCAGGTCCTGATTTGGCAAATCCTTCCAAGTATCATCAATTGATTGGAGCACTAATGTTCTCAGTGAACACTAGATCGAACATATGTTTTGCGGTCAATACTCTAAGCCAATATATGATTAAACCATCTCATGTAAACTAGATTGTTGCAAAACATGTGCTGAGATACCTACATGGGACCATAAAACTTGGATTGAAATATATTGCAGGTGATATAAGAGTACATGGATACTCAGATGTTGATTGGGCTCGTAACTCTACTGATAGAAAAGCACATATGGGTGTTGCTTCAGCTTAGGATCTGCCAAGATATCTTGAATGAGCAGAAAGAAAAAATTTATATCCCTCAACCGACTGAAGTTGAGTACATTGTTGTTAACATGGCTAGCTGTGAAACAGTATGGTTGAGGAAGCTCTATGGAGAGTTGTTTGAGCATGTTCTAGACACAACGGTAATTTACTGCAATAATAAGAGTGGGATTCGACTTGCAAAAAATCTCGTGTTCCATGGCAAGTCCAAGCATATTGTGATCAAATATCACTATATTTGGGATATGGTGCAGAGAGTAGTAAGACTATCATATAGTAATTGATGACCAGGTCGTCTACATTCTTACCAAGCCTTTGCTGAAATGAAAGTTCTTGGTTTTTAGAAAGTAGCTTGGACTGACAGATGTGACCCTTCCTAGAGAGGGTGGTCATGTATGATGAGCCTTGGATGTGCAAGATCCTTGTCCTGTGTAGACAAGTGGATGCCCCCAAGCAGTGATGCGCCTTAGATGTGTGAGATCCTTCTCATGTGTTGACAAGTGGATCCCCCCAAGCAGAGATGAGACTTGGATGTGTGAGATCCTTGTCATGTGTTGACAAGTGGATCCCCCCAAGCAGTGATGATCCTTGGATGTGCGAGATCCTTACCATGTGTTGATAAGTAGATCCCCCCAAGATGAGCCTTGGATGTGCAAGATCCTTATCATGTGTTGACAAGTGGATCCCCCCAAGCATATATGATACTTGGCTGTGCGAGATCCTTGTCATGTGTTGACAAGTGGATCCCCCCAAGCAGAGATAAGACTTGGATGTGTGAGATCCTTGTTAAGTGGGTTATCCCCCAAAGTAGAGATGTGGCTTGGTTGTGTGAGATCCTTGACAAGTGGGTTATCCCCCCAAGCAGAGATAAGACTTGGTTGTGCGAGATCCTTGTCATATGTTGGCAAGGGGCAATTCCCCCAAGTGAATATAGGGTGGTACACAGAGCTCCCCTATGATGATTCTTCTTCATTAGAGTGACAAATCATTATTCCAGATGATATAGAGCAGAGATGAACAGAGATGAGCAAAGAAACCAAAGATCTTTTGATTGCAGAAAGAAATTCCTCCCTAGCTGAGGGACTGTTGAAAATTTGGTAGCTCAAGGTTCAAGTTTCTAAAAATAGAAAGTCTAAAAATAGAGATTCTAAAATTAGAAAGTCTAAAATTAGAAAGTCTCAAGTATGACTTTCCAAAAAAAGTAAATCACTTTGCATCAATTGGTAATCAAGTATTGTTGATGGAAAATCCCTTTTGATCATCAGTCAATCCTAATAGTTCAATTTTGACTTAATCGTCAATATTATCATTATTATTATTATTATTATTATTAAAAAAAATTCAAGTCACTCAATCATGGTTGTCACACTCATTAAAGCAAGTCATAAAAGATTCTTTTTACGCACCCTTTAATGCATATGTTACACTCTCTTAAAAGCATAAGTTACAAAGGCATGTGTACCTCCTTAATGGCATGAGTTACACTTCTCTCGGCATGTGAGTTACTCCTTTATGGCATGGATTCGTTGCTCCTCCTATATATATGTACCTCGTTCTTTCTCCCCTCATTACATGTGCATTGTGAAAGAAGAATTCGAACTTGAGAAAGAGTTGGAAAGACTTGAAGAAGATTGTGAGTAGGAGACTTGGAGAGTAAGAGCATAACTTGGCGAACCAAGGTTGATTCAGTGCTTCAGTGTTTCAGTGTTGATTCAGTTGAAGGGAAGGTTGATTCAATGTGTGCATCTATTGTTGCTACAAGTGATCTTCATGCTACAGCTTGTTTAGATTTGGGTGAACTTACTCATTCCCTTGATCTCTCATTGTACTTTGTATCTCTGTTGAACAATTGATTTCTAATAGAAGAAGAATTTGGTTGGGTTTTCTCCTTGTGGATTTTGCCCTGGTCATTGGACCTAATTTCTTTGTGTCCCATTTTGTTCTTGGATGTCTTATATTGTGCATTTGATTTATGTTCTATCTACAATTGTTTATGTAATATTGCAGCATAAAGAATTTTTGTAATAAGTGATTGTTACAACATAGAACTTCAGAATTTCAACATTAAAAAAGCACAATTCACTTCACATTTTCAAGGATCTTTCCTACCTCACTAGCACAGTAGACATGTGGAGTTCAGTGGCAGTCATAGGTTGCTGGAGACCCTGTTCTAGCTTGCCCAAGCACTTCTCATCATCCAAGTCAAGAGGACAACTATGGAGGATCACAAATGGCTTGATGGAGGCTAGTTTGAGACCACAATGGTGGAAGATATGAGCAACATTGGATGCATAAAGGATGAATGTTCTACTTTAGGAGACGTCCTGCATGGTTTGTGGGGAGATAAAGGTCAAACACAGCCAAGGAGATGAATGCCCTACCTTATCTAGGCTCCATAACATGGGGTAAGCAAAGGCATTAATGAGAATCAAAGGTTGAACACCCTCTTCAATGATGTTGTAAACATGACAAAAACAGGAGGAGACCCTAATGGGCAACTTTCCACACATTTAGAGGCATATTTCACATTTTCTTAGATAATGGCACATTGTTCAAGACCTTTTCTACATATTTGGAGGCAAACTTTGCAAAAGCATTAAGAATTGAGCACAAGCAAGCACAAGAAGAAAAAAGGCAAAAAAGGTTTAATGTCATTCTCAACACTTTGTATTGATCTCATGACATGAATTTATAGCACTTCGGTTTTGTTACCCACCAAAGTGGGGAACCATTGGAGAAAATTTTCTCCCATTCTTCACATCCAGCCAGTGAGCCATGCAGCCCCTAACAACCACCACTAGCAGATTACGTGCCATTTTATCTCTGCCACCTACATTAATCATATACTTTCTCACCCATCCAGCAAGAGCACATGAACGAAGTTGATCTTCCGATCAAAAGCTACTTTATTCATTTTGTAATCTGGTGCTTATGCTTGTTTGTATTTGGGCTTTTGATATGGATATGGAATGACCTAGAAGAAAGAAGGGCCTTGACCGTGATCTTGTTCCCTCACCTTAAATGGGGGTGTTAATCTTCCATCTGAGCCCAGTGGGACCTCCCCTAATGGCACAATGGGTATAGGAGAGGTATTACTCGGGAAACCTTGATTGAGATAGCATGTCCCATCTATCCTATTCCATACTTACCACTTTCCATCTTACATTACAAGCCCATATTCCACCTCCATTTTTCGGATTCAACTAAACGTTGGTTCTTTGGGACCTCCCTAATGGCCCAATGGGTATACGAGGGGCACTACTCGAGAAGCCTTGATTGAGATAGTGTGTCCCATCTATCCCTATTCCATACTTACCACTTTCCATCTGACATTACAAGCCCATATTCCACCTCCATTCTTCAAGTTCAACTAAACATTCATTCTCTGAGATATGGCACCCATACATCCACATACCTGGGTACGGCCCAATACTTTGCCTTGGGAGGTTGATACAGCTAAAAGAAAAAGAAAGAGCATATAATGCCCACAAGAAAAATAAAATGAAGGGACATCAAAACGCAAAAGATGGTCAGGACATACACATTAGCGCATGGACAAAAGTCTAGCATGAGCTCTACCCCACTCATTATGGCCATCATCCGGTTCCTGAGCACATGTTGCTCCATTACATCATAAAAAAGAACCCTTGTATGTCCCAACCCTGATGGGAAATGAGCTACCCAATCAATAAGGGCCAATACAGTTGTTATACATCATACAAAGCAAGCTCTAACCCTTTGAGCTACGAGCAGAAATACAACGAAAAATCAAGCAAAAGTAAAAGGCGCAAAAGAAGGGTGGAAAAACAAAGTTTGAGTTGGTAACTCATGCATCCATGATTGCTCCCTCCTCACATCTATACACTCAGGATGTGGATCCCCATCATGTTGATCCCTTTGACCATGGCACTTGGCCATTAAGTCTTCTCCCCTCTGTACCATCATTATTCACTAACACCTAATGGTTGAAGGGTGGACTGAGGAAATGTTATTTTCCCTTGGGGGCTAGAAACACCTAATAAGGTTGTGCTTTAGCCACTCCTACCTAGGGAGGAAACACCATTGCAGATTCAAAGCCCTAATTTTGGAAGAGAAGTCTCATTTGAAGTATTAAATAGCCATTTACATTCAAGCTTGGTTCACTTAGATACAGAAATGATTATTGTACCTAATGACTAGCTGTTTTCACTAGACTTTATGTTGTAATTGTTAGGTGGTTCATCATCCTAGACTTTGGGCACCTTACCCACAGGTATTCAAGCCATTTGAGAAGTATATTGGCACCCACAAGTGAAGTGCTAAGAACCTTGGGTCTCTAAGCATTAGTAGCACATCACATTTACCCCTGGACACCTTTTGCACCCAAGACGTTATGCCACTTTGCACTACATTTGATGATTCTTCAAGATGATGTACTTGGACTAGCATGCCCCTAGGTCGGCCTTAGCATTCTCTGAGTGATGGCATCTGGTCCAGAGCCCAAATGAGGATGGTCTCACCTTCTGAGACGTCGAAGGGCTAGCAACACCTGGAAAGCCCTCAACGTTGGAGCAAAGATGGACATTTTGAGCAATTGAAGACCTAGGAGACCACCTTTGGTGCCCAAATTGGATTTTGGGGTCCACGAAGGGATTTTGACAAATATTTGAGGTCCAACCCTCACATCATGATTTTTGGAAGCTTCTACGCCACTCATAGCACCTTAGAGCCTCAATGGATGCCAAATGGAGCTCAAAGCATGGATGACATCAGCCTTTCAAGGTCTTATGGCTCACAAGTGTGGGCCAATCATTTGATTTTTGTCTAAGCTAGTGGGTTGGCTTGTAACCCAATGCATCATTATCATTTTACTTGTTTTCCTTGTGAGAAACACTGAGGGGGGGGTGAATGAGTATTCCTTTTTACAATTGTTGTTTTACCAGTTAAGGTCACTTAGATAAAACACAAAATGAACAATAGCAAGATAAATAATTTTATTAATAAGATTAGTGAGGACTCCAATCCACTTTACAACGAATCAAGTACAATAATGTACAGGGCTCGAACCCTAGAAGAAGACACCAATCTTCAATCCACCAAGCTCCAACCTATACTTTTCCAAGCATCAACATGGTCTTATTGAGGACTCCAATCCTCTAGGGCTCCAACCCTCTCAACTAGTTTAACTTTAGGCACCAACCTAGTCTTCTTGAGGACTCCAATCCTCTAGGGCTCCAACCCTCTGCTTCAGATCTTCAATATGGATTTAACGGTTCTTCAAGGCTTCCAAGGTCTTCTACAACAAGCCCTAAATGATATTTTCCTACAAGGCACCAAAGATGTCTTCAAATGGTCTGCAAGATCAGCTTCAAAGTGTCTTCAAGATGTCTACAATATGTCTTCCTTAAGAATTTTAATCTAGCTCTGTGAAAGTGTCTCCAAGTCTGCCTTATCATTAGCTAGCAAATAAACACCTCTTCACGTCTCAAAAACTACTTCATCATGACTTCAACAATGTTGCTCCATGGAATAACATCAATGATGCTCCAAAGTCTGCTACCCAAGTCCTCAACTCAACACAAAGGTTTTCAATGAGACTGCTCCAAGGTTGTCTTTAAGAGTTGGTCCAAAGAACTTCCTCAATAGATCTACACAAGGTTCTTTAAAGTAGGCTTCAATCCGTTGCTACAGGTTAGTCCCAGCAGGGACTTTACGAGGTTGTTGAGGACTGCTCTTCAATCAATCTTATTTGCCCCAGAAATTGCCCTTTAAAGGTAAGGTCAACAAAGCCAACAAGTTTGCTTCAACAAAGCTTCTTTAAGAGCACTTTAAAGGTTGTCTTCAATGGTATGTTGCTTTAGGCTCCAAAGTTGTCACAAGACTTAAATAAGCCTTCAAGGATTCTCCAATAATATGTCTTCAAGGTATTCTTTAAGGTCAACTCCTAAAACGATGCCTTAAATTCTGTTATTAAGTTGCTCAAAAAAGCTTGTGCTTTATCATAGAAATCTCAACCCTGGACACTGACTTTTCTTCTATAGATAATTTTAAACTTGATCACAATGGAGTCTTAACAACCTTAGAATATCTTGGCCCTTACTACAGGATTCTCAGATCTATGCCACAAAGTATTTAAAATATTGTGCCACTGAAGATTGTATCACAAAATCTTAGATCATTCTTTGTAGACTATGTCACAAAATCTCGATCCTTATCTTTAGGAATATGCTACAAAGAAATATCCAGGTCTCAGCCCTATTTTGATACTTATGAACTCGACCTTTGCTTAACACTTTGACTTCCGCAAACTTCGTATGTATTATAGATACGCACTATATAAACTCAACCTTTAATTGCGCTTCAGAATTCAACCTTTTTTGGTCCTTCAAATGGCTTCTATTAGACTTCAAAGTCATTCTCCACAATCCATGAGCTTCTTTCTTGATTTTTAACACAATTCTTTGAGTTCTTTTTTCTTCAAGATAGCCGAGTTAATAAATTTTTTAGATCCGAGTTATTTTTCTTGCTACGCTAAAATCTATACCAAATTCAAAAGGTAATTGTTTTGTATTTATATTTATACATGTTTTTTATTAACACCAGTCATGAGTTATTAAAAAGAGTTGACATATTTATATAAGCTGACTTTTGTTTTTTCTTTTGTAATACATCCAATGTAATGTTATATAACGTTCCTTTTTTAATATATTATCTTTGCAAAAATATGCATGACGTGGGGGTAGCTTTATAAAGGTTTTATGAATGCATTAATTTGTAATGGGAGAACGTTAAGGAATGGAGAGTTTAAAAGAGTCTTGAAGCTCTTTTTTTTAAATAGTAATTTTTCATGAATAGCTTTTTTGGGTTTTAGGATTTAGGGTTAGGTTTTAGGATTTAGGACTTAGGGTTAGGGTTTTAGGACTAGTGTTTCAATTTCATATATTTGTCATATATTTTTTATTTAGGGGTTTTAGGTTAGGGTTTCGTCATGTGGAAAGAGGATGTAGGGATACGAGTTACATTTAGGTTTTCTTTGTCATCTTTAATTAAAGCTTCTCCATTTATGCCTATTAATTGCATTATGTACCTTCCATTAGGGTTTAGGCTTGCCGACCAGCCATTTTAGGGGTTCCATCCAAAGGGCTTCATACTAGAGTGAGGGTATCATGTATAGGGTTTCGCCTTAGGGTTCTCAACAAGCAAATGTTAGGGTTACGAAATTATGCATAGGGTTTTCAATCAATGCTCGACCTAGGGCTTGCTCTTAGGGTTTCAAGCATATTGCATTTTGCATTTAGAATTAGGGTTTTCCAAGACATGCTTCAATGAGGGCTAGGGTTTCGTTATCTTTAATAATGCACCCAAGTTGCCATCATATTGACATCAATGACAACTTTATCGAACAATCTCCCCCTTTTTCATTGATGGCAATATTCTCGCCCTTTCAACATTCTCTCCCCCTTTGACATTAATGCCAAATGGGGTGTCCTGACAATGCCTTTTTTATCAAATGCCCCCCTTTCATGCTTCTTCTTATCATGTTGCTCCCCCTATTATCATGCTTTCCTTCTTCTGGCAATGTGATACAAGAGAGATGTCTTAGCTTGCATTTCTTTATGTGATCAACCAGCTTCCCTTGCCTGCATAAACTCCTCTTGCTCTCCTTTTTGCTTATCGAACCCAAGACAAGAAAGATTACTATTTTGAGTGGAAGGCATCTTCAACAATGGATGTGTGATGTCAGAGTGGCTAAGAACACGACATCTTCAAAACCCAGTAAAGGTTTCGCGAGATAAACTTGCTAAACACCTTAATTAAATTAATTAGTCATCATTTAAGTTTTTCCTAAGTCTAACTTAGGAAAACTAGTTAAATAATAACAATTAATTAAGGAAAGGTGAGAATGCTCTAGAAACTCACACAGATTGAGTTTGAGATGATCTTAGTCATTGATGGGGATCTAATCATGGTCGTTGGTTTGCCAACGAGAGATTATAAGAGCAAGTCGATTGGGATGGAGATAGACACATCGAGTGAGAGTGAGATTTAAGCAAATCGAATTTCCAGCACTCTGTAATTTCTTAAGCCTGTAAAAGAAATTGCAAAGGTAACCACAAAACCACTTTTAAGTTTAGAAGCTAGCCCTTCTAAACTCAAAGAGGGATCTCTCTATCAGATTTAGCTTTGTTTGCTTTGTAGGATTTTAAGCTAGATGTGAAAGTTCAAGGTTTGGTTTTTAAAATGGTTTGGTTGGAACAGCAAGGAAAGCCATTGGGCAATGGAGTCAAAGGGGCTTAGAGTGATCAATTTGCAGAAATATCAAGCTTAAGTGTAACAGGGCAAGATCGGCATGCTGCTGGATCTTTGTAGTTTATGAAATGGAGGAGGAAGAATAGATAGAGATTCACATTAAATATAAAGCATTGTTACCTGAATTCTATTTTTACATTTCAGTGGAAAACATTGATATTGCTTTAAGCCAACACAAAGTGTCTTGAAACAAATTCTGCACTTATTTTTCTTAGAAACAATAAAGAACTTAATGACATATGAAAACAGAAGAAAAAACAAGGTTACAGCAAGAAGCACTTCACCATATAGTTATGACACATGAATCCTGTAAACAACGTTCTTGTATTAATGCAAATGGCCACTTAAACTTAGTGAACAGCTTTACAACTAATGGTAGTCTTTCTCAGTACAAGTCCCAACATGAATACTTCGAATTCTAAAGTATTTATACAAATTCTATCTAAATATCTTGACATAAAATATAATGATTTATTACAAAATATCTTAAAGATTTTTTACAAAAATAGAACAAAAATATAGGAAATCTGAAATTGCTAAAGTTGTTCGCACTATTCTCGAGGATGGTTGTTGATGACTGGGCTTGAAGAAGTGTTGTCATGTTGTCTTATTGTTGGAGGTGAAACTGTTTTACTCCATCAGTTCACACAATTTATCCCAACGCTCTTCACTTGGGATAGAAAACTTTATTAACTTCTTGTAAGTCTCATCTACCTCAATATACTTTTGAAAAGTAGGCTTGATGAGAAACAAGTGCTTGATCTCATGCTTGATGAACAGGTTGAACTCTATAGCCTCGAGAAAAGCCTTCCCTGTGATGCTTCCTTTAATACCTGCAAACTTTGATTTATCTCGGGCAATAGTGTATAGCTTATGGTAGTAGTCCTTTAAACTAATCAGCTAGTCTCCATTTACTATCAGTCCTGGCAGCCCTTTTAGATTAAGTGCATTAAACTTTCTATGAAATTTCTGGACACTAGACTCCATGTTGTGACAATTTTTTATAATTGCAGCATCAGGTTCCTCTTAGTCATGACCCTTCTCACCTCTAAAATTGTTTTTGTTCTATCGTCAACTTCTAATTCTTCTAACTCCTCCTTGGTTTTTGAATTTAAGACTCTTATCAGTGTTGTAGCTTCTCGAGACTTTTGTCCCAAATCTGCCTTTATCTCTGCAACTGCTTCTTTGGATTTCCTTATCAACTCTTGTTGTTCAAACATAATTTGAATTGAGGGCCATATTTCATTAATGGCCTCATTAATATCTATCAAGATGGTCTCCTTTGCCTGTGCCAAAGTTTGGGCCATGGCTGACTCACTTTCTAACTGTTCAATCTTTAGAGTGAGCCTGTGAGTTTTCTACAACTTTGAGACATAAGAATTCTCTATCTGTAGTTTCTGATCCTACAGAGTTTTGAGCTAGGCCCTTAACTTTTCAATTTCCTGCCCTTGAATGGACAAGTCTTCCATGGCTTTAACTAATTCATTTGGAGAATCTGTACTCTGTTTCGGTGCTGCAGTTGATGTAGATGCTCCTTTGTTGTTGATACTGCAATAGCAATAGCTATTAGAGGCACTATAGCTAGTTGTGATGACTACTCATTTTCCTTGAGTAGTTTTTCCATCTCCACTTCCAATCCCTTAATCTAGCTACTTTGTTCAATTACTATTTTGAACATGTTCTCTTTTTCTTTCTCAAGCCCCCCAACTTCCTTATATTGGGGATCTTCAATGGAGGGAAGTTTGAGTTGTTTCCTCAATGCTGATATGTCTGCATTTTTCCTCCTTACAATCTCTTCTGTTGCTTTTACATCTTTAGGGTCATACCCCAGTTTAATTATTAGGTCCTCCAATGATTTAATCCTAGTTTCCTTGGCCAAAGATGAAATGTTTTCAAGTTTTAATTGTGACTGTATGTTGTTGAGTGAGGCCTACAACTTGGAAGTTGTCATGGCAGTGTTTGTCAAGGTAGAGCACAACATTTCTCCATTTTGTTTATGCAGGTCAATTTGGCCAATGGGATGAATCTACTCAACATCAAAGGAGAAAACAGATTTCTTGTAATCAGTTGGAGCCTTGGGAAATGGAATTTGTGCTTTAAGGAACGCAATTTGCATTTTCCCCTTTTCTGTATCAAAGGCTGAAAGAAGTCGTTGTCGTGAAGAGGTTGTTTGCTTCCAGAATTAGGTGTATGTGGAGGCCTTGAGCTGCTCATTCTTCTTCTTAATTTCTCTGTACTTTGCAAAAATATTCGGTTCATCCTGGTCTTGAACCAATTCTGATGTATGAACTGTATCTGGGAGATCTTGGAAAGTTGAGGAAGCTAGAGATTCTGTAAAGATATCTTCTCCTCTTATAGAAGCATGATGGCCTATCAAGACTATGGTAGCCTGCCCCTCATCCTCCTACTGAAACAGTGGTTGAGAACTAGACTTGTGGTTCTTTTTGTATATCAGAAATTCTTTGACTCCAATCTCGGTCACTAAAGGGGATACCTCCTCCCTTCGTCTCTTGTCTTTTGTCTCTTGAGGTACTGGAGTGTGTGAGGTTTTTGTAGATATGACCTATTTTTCTACCTCTTGTATTGTGTTTTCCTCCCATTGACTTTGATTCATGAACTTCTCTATCTTTGGTCTTGGAGTGTGAGTGTAGAGAGTGTTTTTTTGTTCCACTCTCAGCTTGGAGATGATTCCAAAAGGGTCGACCAAGTAAAGCTCAATTTGAAGTTCATTTGTTTAAGGAGTGAATCTGCCTCTTTGCCTCCTGCACTGGTGTTACAAATAAAAGGTCCCATCTGTGCTTTGATCTTGAACTAGGACTTCTTCTTTGCTACAACAAAATGTAAATCATCCATATGTACCATCTACCTGATATATTCCAATGAGAAGATTCTCATGGGAACAAACTTAGGAAGCCTATAGGATGGAAACTCACACCCATAAACTCTGATTTCTATATCATTTTGGTATAAATACCAATCCCCTATTTTAGTCTGCTCACTAAGATGAAGAATTCTTTGTATTTCTGGTCCTATCCTAGGCTCTACGTCACTGTTTAGTAAGTTGGTAGCTGTGTGTAGGAATTGATCAACATAATCAGAGAAGGTGTACTCGATGGAATTTTTCCTCACCAAGGACGTCCAAAGGATTACATATTGTGGATTACTCTGATCATCTAGCTTCTGCAAAGGAAATACAAATCTATCTGCTTGATGGTAAAGAAATAAATACACCAAAACTGAAGAATACTTAGAAGTCCCCTCAGTAGAGAGCTTGAGGAGTTGGTCATGAATTGACTCTGCAATGAACTCACTGTAATTGAAAATAAGGGGTTTCTCACCAGTTGTAAAGACTGATAGGAAACCAACAATGGCCTTGTTGTCGCACAGATCGTCACGACAACGCTCAGATCAGGGGCTGTCACGCTAATCCCCGATCTCTCCGTTTAAGCCTGTCTCCCGCGGCTAAGGGGGGTAGACCCTATGGGAAAATGATTGACCAACTGTGAAACAGTTGGGTTGGGAGACACGAGGAAACAAGCACTCAATTGATTTGATTAAGTTAATGGACCAGTGCCTGATAAAACGATCATTTATCAAATGTTGCAAAGATATGAACTCATTAACAATCGTTTTACCCACAAACAGCAAAGATTAACTTTTACCACATGCGAGACAATCATTAAATGCTTAACTCTAGCAATTTAAAATTTCGAAAGATAACCATGCAAGATGCTAGCCAGAGATTACATTCATATAGTTAATCTTCGAATGAAAATTTATGCATTTTAAAAATGATAAACATTTATTCCCACGTCAAAATTTTAGCCTCAGCAGAAAAGATAAAACGTAATTAATCCCAGAGCCAAAACTGAATCTGGTGAAATATTTCCAAAATATTTTTATGTTTTTTTATGATTTTTAAATTTTAAAAATGAAACAAAAATAATATCTAATTTAAAACTAAGGTCTAAAAGTAAAGAGAAATTTTTAACATTTTTTTTTTAAACAAAAGAAAATAAAATTTTAATCTAAACCAAAACCAACACTAACAAAGAAAAACCCAGGATAAAAACCTTTTTTATGTTATGAAATTCTTTTTTTTATTATTTTTATGGATAAATATAAAATAAAAACTATCTAAGCTAACTAAAATTATATCCTAATTATAAAATAAAAAAAAATAAAAATATAAAAAAATTTTTATTTTTTATGATTTAAAAAAATATATATATAAAATCCAAATCGAAAATTATTAAAACCAAAGTTAAACTAAAATCTAAACCTAACAGCAATCTAGTTCTGAAAAATAAAATGTAAACAAAGACACTTACCAACGCATACATAAAAATACCTTACGCATATCAAAATTTTTGTTTTGATTGGGTTGTTTGCGCATACAGATTTACAGCTGAAAAGAAAGTGGACGAAAGGAGGAATGTACGCAGGTAAGGAGACAGCAAAGGATTGCAGACCTGCGGAATGATGCTTGACGGCAGGCAGAGAAACCTGAGCGTGGAAGGACTGCGTTTGCTGGCGAAATAGGCTGCGGGTGAGGGTCTGGAGTTTCTGGTGTGTTTTGCAGATATGTGGCAGCATACAAACAGCAAGAGGGAATGTTGAAGGGGCAGCGTGAGAGAAAAAAAAAAGGGCAGCAGATGAGCTGGATGTAGGAAGAAACAAGCTTGCCGTAAAGAAAAAATCGATTTTTTTTCTTGAGTTTTTTGTGTTTTTGTCTTGCTGTGTGTGTGCAGATTTAGTCGTATGACAGTAGTGGAGCGATGATAAAGAAAAACTGAAAGGCAGCGTGAAAGGATTTTGATTTGCAGGTTTTGCAACTGCCGGATCAGAGGAGAACAGCCACGCAGAGGACAGGTGCTGATGGAAAAACGTGTTGCAGAAACCAATGATTGGGCAAGAAAACCACAGGAGGATCTGGGATTAAGGCTGAGTAGCGGGGTGAAAAAATGATTGCGGGGATTGACACATTGAGAACTGGAATGAAAACGCAGAGAGAAAGGATAATACGGCAACAGAGGGATATGCGTGCAGCGAACAGGCAACTGGCCAAGCAGCAAGGGCTTTGCCCAGGTCACAAAAAATTTCGAGAAATTTCTTCCTGCAAAACAATCGAAACCCTCCAGATCTGAAACAACTGATATTTGAAACCCTTGGACAACAAAACCGCGTAGATAAACCTCGGAAATCTTCAGAAACCCTGCAACCTGAAATGAAAAATTACCCAAAAATAATATGTGCATAAAACAAAACTGAAAACCCTAAACCCCGCAAAATATTTACAGTATTTACAAACTAAAAGCTCTTAAGCAGCCAGATTTATCAATAATCACAGTAATATTATCAAAATTTTAATTTTAATGTAAAACGTTTCAGAAAACCCTGCATGCATTCATAAAAATATATTTCGAATGATAAGCCCGGGATCAAAAAACTGGCTGGGCTCTTCTGAAAACACAATCCGGGAGTTGGCTGGTTCAGCTGAGAACTTCCCCTAACGCCCGGTAATCTGAAAAAGGGATTTCCTGCACAGCTTAAAATCAACCATTAACATAGAGGGAGAAAACAATAGTGAAACCCCAATCAAATGGAGATGCCTGCCACTATATTTCAGAATCTAAACTATCATTCAAAACCTCAAAGATCAGACAAGATACCTGTGCCTAGATCAATCTTCATTAAGCTATCATCACTGGCTGAAAATAAAATTATGCAAGAATAAAACAATCTTACAGCATTTTCAGAAGAGTAACACCAGCAAGATTTTTAACCCCAAAGTCTTCTTTATTTCACAAAAAATGACTACAAGAGAGCTTTCTTTAGCCCCAGACTCTCAGATCAAATCTTGATCTCAAATGACCCCTAGCACCCTATTTAAAGGAGAAAATCCCAACGGCTAGTTCGAGTGATCCATGTCAAACTAATCTCGACCGTCGATGAGGATCAAGACATCTCTTGATCTCATCCGTCGAATTAAAAATTGAAATTCTGCATTTATTTACTCAAAAATATTATTATTTTATTATTTCTAAGTTTTTACATTATTTTATTATTATTTTTTTTTAATTTTAATTTATTTATTTATTTTAATTTTATTTTATAAATTTTTTTAAAATTTTTTTTTTCACTTATTTTTTTTAATTTTTTTATTTATTTTTAAATGGATCCTCGAACTTAGCCTTTGGAAAAAATCACCTAGGACCTAGGACTTAGGACTTATGAATTAAAACATTTTCTAACCCTCAAGACACTTTACATCATGACTTTTACAACTTTACATCTCAAGGGGGAGAACCCATTTGACATAGACCCTCATAAACCACCCAGTTTTGCGACCAAGCATAATCTAGCAGATTAACATACTAGGATTCTCCTAAGATTCTAATGACAAAATCCATTCCGGCTTTGGGGTTAGGCTGAAGGAAAACTCTGCCGATCATAGATCTGTGAGACAAAAAACCTTCCGGAACGTAGATTATCACTAGGAAATTAGGTTCGCCTAGGCAATTTACATACATGACTCATATCTGCTAAGATTATTTACAATTCACACATGCAGACTGGGTTTACAACATAATATGATCAAGTCGGTGATGACTGTCGAATGGCACAGACATGTCGATCAAGCGTTATCCCTTTTTGCGAAGAAAAGGGAGTGTACTGCTATGGATAGTTGACACGTAATGGTCAACATCTAGCTCAACTTGGGGACACGTTGCTGCACTGTAGGAATGTGAGAATCCAGAATCTGCATCCACACAACACACAACAAAACATAAGTAGCGTCCATCCAAAAATCATCGTTAAGCACAAGAAAGATAGAAGCTCTTCATTTATTAACTATCTAGTAACATGAAAAGTAAATCTAATCCTAAAAGAGAAATGAAAATGCTGAAAAAACAAGGAGTAAGGTTAGAAATACAGGGGATGCCCCATGGCATCAGATGTGTTCAATATAGTGTATACTGAGTATTTGCCTGCTTTCAGGCAAATCTGTCGGCTGCTTGTTGGATGTGCCATGTCCAATTCTGCATATGGTAGGACTTTTTCCTATCTGAAAATTAAGCTGCTCGCGGCCGTCTGATGCATCAAATCTTCTTCTCATTTTCTTTCTCTTGCGCTTTTTCTTTGTGGCAAGCTGTATTATTGATGACGTAGAACTTTCTGTTTCAAAGCTCTTAGATGAAGTATGTAAGATATGCGTGACATGTCTTTCTTCATTTTGCATCTGATCTTTATCGTTTTTAAGTTTATCTGGATCACCTTCAATTAACCACTTTTCAATCGAACCAATGACCTCCTCATAATAAGATGGAGCTTGTTGCAGCAAATGAGAAGGCTCCTGATCTATTGATGTCTCCTGGTTTCTCTCATCCTCTAACCATTGTTGAAACTTTTGAACCTGTATTTTAATGGCATCTATCTAACTAGAGTGTTCAACCTTTATAGCACTGATTTCCCTGGCATGGTCTTCTTCCATGGTCAATAACTTTTTCTGAAGATATATCTGATTAGCTTCCATATCTTTAATTACTTTATCGTCCTTTTCCTTTATGGTCATCAAGCAATGATGCATAGAGTTTATCTCTTCCTTATGATTTGCTTTCATGGTAGCTAACTGATTATTATGATCGAATGTCATGATAGTCATTTCTTCATCCATAGTTAATAACTTGTTTTGCATAGAATTAATTTCCCTATCATGATTAGCTTTCATGGTCGTCATATTTTCCTCTAAGCCTGATAACCTGCTTTGCATAAAACTAATTTCTGTGTCATGATTAGTCTTCATGGCCTCAATTTCCTTAGCATGTTGATTTTGCATGATCTCCATCTCCATATTACGTTTTTCCAGGTGGGTGCATAAAGTTCTCACATCATTGACGTAATTAGTTTGATTGATCTCCATATTTTTTACCAGTAACATTAGTTCTTGTATAATTTGCTTTTGATCTTCCTTTTCATTGTCATTTGTCCCTGCTTTTCCACTATCATGAATTTGATCTGCAATGGTACAGGTGGATTGCACATTCTGATATGAAGAATTGTCTTGGAATCTTTCACCGACAGCTGGACCTTTTATAAGATTACTTTCATTCTGTTGCACAATTTTAGGGGCACAAGGCAAGCTATCTGGATCACCATATCTATCTTTAAAAGCATTGACAATGTCTTGCAAGGAAGTGAAAAGAATCTTCAAGACAATTATTAAACCAATTTAAAGCATCACCCTCTAAAGAAAAGACAAAAAGACGCATTTTGACATCTTCATGATTATACTGAGGGGGTCTACAATATATGATCATTATACGAGTAAACAAGCCTAGATGCCTTTTTATAGCGACTAAATCACCACTTGAGAACAAAGGTAATTTAGAAATGGCCACTTCCGGAATATCATGGAGAACATTAGTAAAATGACATGGTTTAAACGAATAATCCATGATGAATAATAAGGGATCAAATGGATGATAGAAAGAGATCTCTCATCAAGAAAATTAACAAATAAAACCAGTGGAGTCGCCACTTGAACAATGAGTCAAATTCTAGGATCCAAAAAGTAACCCACAAGCTGATATGGGAGAGGCTTCTTGTCTAGGAAAAATAAGAAAATGGAGTCGCCACCCAAACAAGAAACAAACCGAAGAGAAGTTGCTGAAATGGCGAAAGATAAGGTGATGAAAAGATCAAAAGACACCAAAGAAAGTTGGTCGTTTGACAGGCTAATGAATGGCGTAAAAGATGAGATGATGCCAAAGAAATTTGACTCTACCAGCTCAAATGAAAATAAGAAAGAAGAAATAATGATGAAAATTGAGAAGATGAATGTCGTTGAAACGCCAAGGACAGAAAAACTCTATCCCCGGCAACGGCGCCAAAAAATGTTGTTACACAGATTGTCACGACAACGCTCAGATCAGGGGTTGTCACGCTGATCCCCGATCTCTCCGTTTAAGCCTGTCTCCCGTGGCTAAGGGAGGTAGACCCTATGGGAAAATGATTGACCAACTGTGAAACAGTTGGGTTGGGAGACACGAGGAAACAAGCACTCAATTGATTTGATTAAGTTAATGGACCAGTGCCTAATTAAATGATCATTTATCAAATGCTGCAAAGATATGAACTCATTAACAATCGTTTTACCCTCAAACAACAACGATTAACTTTTACCACATGCGAGACAATCATTAAATGCTTAACTCTAGCAATTTAAAATTTCGAAAGATAACCATGCAAGATGCTAGCCAAAGATTACATTCATATAGTTAATCTTCGAATGAAAATTTAAGCATTTTAAAAATGATAAACATTAATTCCCACATCAAAATTTTAGCCTCAGCAGAAAAGATAAAACGTAATTAATCCCTGAGCCAAGACTGAATCTAGCGAAATATTTCCAAAATATTTTTATGTTTTTTTATGATTTTTAAATTTTAAAAATGAAACAAAAATAATATCTAATCTAAAACTAAGGTCTAAAAGGAAAGAGAAAATTTTTAACCTAAAAACAAGTCCTAAAAAAACTAACCCTTTAAATTTTTTTATTTTCTTTTTAAACAAAAAGAAAATAAAAATTTTAATCTAAACCAAAACCAACACTAAACAAGAAAAAACCTAAGGATAAAAACCTTTTTTATGCTTTATGAAATTCTTTTTTATTTTTTTTTATGGATAAAATAAAATAAAAACTATACTAAGCATAAATTAAAATTAAATCCTAATTAAAAAAAAAAAAAAAAAAAAAAAAAAAAACCTTTTTAATTTTTATGATTTAAAAAAAATATATATATATATAAAATCCAAATCAAAAATTATTAAAACCAAAGTTAAACTAAAATCTAAACCTAACAGCAATCTAGTTCTGAAAAATAAAAATGTAAACAAAGACACTTACCAACGCATACATAAAAATACCTTACGCATATCAAAATTTTTGTTTTGATTGGGCTGTTTGCGCATACAGATTTACCGCTGAAAAGAAAGTGGACGGAAGGAGGAATGTACGTAGGTAAGGAGAAGCAAAGGATTGCAAACCTGCAGAATGATGCTTGACGGCAGGCAAAGAAACCTGAGCGTGGAAGGACTGCGTTTGCTGGCAAAATAGGCTGCGGGTGAGGGTCTGGAGTTTCTGGTGCGTTTTACAGATATGTGGCAGCATACAAACAGCAAGAGGGGATGTTGAAGGGGCAGCGTGAGAGAAAAAAAACAAAAAAAAGGGCAGCGGATGAGCTGGATGCAGGAAGAAACAAGCTTGCCGTAAAGAAAAAATCGATTTTTTTCTTGAGTTTTTTGTGTTTTTGTCTTGTTGTTTGTGTGCAGACTTAGGCGTATGACAGTAGTGGAGCGATGATAAAGAAAAATTGAAAGGCAGCGTGAAAGGATTTTGATTTGCAGGTTTTGCAACTGCCGGATCAGAGGAGAACAGCCACGCAGAGGACAGGTGTTGATGGAAAAACGTGTTGCAGAAACCAATGATTGGGCAAGAAAACCACAGGAGGATCTGGGATTAAGGCTGAGTAACGGGGTGAAAAAATGATCGCAGGGATTGACACGTTGAGAAATGGAATGAAAACGTAGAGAGAAAGGATGATACAGCAGCAGAGGGATATGCGTGCAGCGAACAGGCAACTGGCCAAGCAGCAAGGGCTTTGCCCAGGTCACAAAAAATTTCGAGAAATTTCTTCCTGCAAAACAATCGAAACCCTCCAGATCTGAAAACAACTGATATTTGAAACCCTCGGACAACAAAACAGCGTAGATAAACCTCGGAAATCTTCAAAAACCCTGCAACCTGAAATGAAAAATTACCCAAAAATAATATGTGCATAAAACAAAACTGAAAACCCTAAACCCGGCAAAATATTTACAGTGTTTACAAACTAAAAGCTCTTAAGCAGCCAGATTTATCAATAATCACAGTAATATTATCAAAATTTTAATTTTAATGTAAAACGCTTTAGAAAACCCTGCATGCATTCATAAAAATATATTTCGAATGATAAGCCCAGGATCAAAACACTGGCTGGGCTCTTTCTGAAAACACAATCCAGGAGTTGCCTGGTTCAGCCGAGAACTTCCCCTAACGCCCGGTAATCTGAAAAAGGGATTTCCTGCACAGCTTAAAATCAACCATTAACATAGAGGGAGAAAACAATAGTGAAACCCCGATCAAATGGAGATACCTGCCACTATATTTCAGAATCTAAACTATCATTCAAAACCTCAAAGATCAGACAAGAAACCTGTGCCTAGATCAATCTTCATTAAGCTATCATCACTGGCTGAAAATAAAATTATGCAAGAATAAAACAATCTTACAGCATTTTCATAAGAGTAACACCAGCAAGATTTTTAACCCCAAAGTCTTCTTTATTGCACAAAAAATGACTGCAAGAGAGCTTTCTTTAGCCCCAGACTCTCAGATCAAATCTTGATCTCAAATGACCCCTAGCACCCTATTTAAAGGAGAAAATCCCAACAGCTCGTTAGAGTGATCCATGTCAAACTAATCTCGACCGTCGATGAGGATCAAGACATCTCTTGATCTCATCCGTCGAATTAAAAATTGAAATTATGCATTTATTTACTCAAAAATATTATTATTTTATTATTTCTAAGTTTTTACTTTATTTTATTATTATTACTATTATTTTATTTTTATTTAAATTTTTATTTATTTATTTATTTATTTTTTTTTATAAAAAATTTAAAATTTTATTTTTCAGTTATTTTTTTAATTTTTTTATTTATTTTTAAATGGATCCTCGAACTTAGCCTTTGGAAAAATCACCTAGGACCTAGGACTTAGGACTTATGAGGGGATTAAAACATTTTCTAACCCTCAAGACCACTTTACATCATGACTTTTACAACTTTACATCTCAAGGGGGAGAACCCATTTGACATAGACCCTCATAAACCACCCAATTCTGCGACCAAGCATAATCTAGCAGATTAACATACTAGGATTCTCCTAAGATTCTAATGACAAAATCCATTCCGGCTTTGGGGTTAGGCTGAAGGAAAACTCTGCCGATCATAGATCGGTGAGACAAAAAACCTTCCGGAACGTAGATTATCACTAGGAAATTTGGTCCGCCTAGGCAATTTACATACATGACTCATATCTGCTAAGATTATTTACAATTCACACATGCAGACTGGGTTTACAACATAATATGATCAAGTCGGCGATGACTGTCGAATGGCACAGACATGTCGATCAAGCGTTATCCCTTTTTGCGAAGAAAAGGGAGTGTACTGCTATGGGTAGTTGACACGTAGTGGTCAACAGGCCTCATCAACCCATTGATCAAATTGATAGCCAAGTATGCATGAAACAATTGCAATTATCTGTTTGATCATCTCGAGGAACATAGAGGAGGAGTAAGGGGGATTTTTCTTAGGTAATTGGGCATTCTGTAGGAGAAAAATCTCAAAAATCTTGGCTCTCTGTGGGAGGTCCAGTTTTTGTAGAATTACATGAGGGAATCTACTGAAAATGGCTTTAGGGAGTCATAATTTGGCAATTGTAACATCTGAGAGATAGATTCTGCGGTAATGGTGAAAAGGATGTCATCGTTATGGGCCACAATTTCCCTTTGGCTTTGGATGTAGCGAAATTGGCACCAGGACACGAATTCTGGGAAGTGATATGTCTGTGGGAAGATGAATTAGGGCAAGGAAGATTCCCACAGGCCCAATTCATCACTGAGGTCAAGATACTTTTGCTTCAACCAACTGTGAAGCTCATACAAGTCAAAATCACAATTGGTTTTAGCAATCTTGTATTGTTGGTCTACTAATGGTTAGTGATCTAGGTCTATGGTAGAGGGCAGCATAGGGTTGTCATCAGAGAATTTAGATTTTTTAGGAATTCAAGAATCAGAATTACCCGAGAAATATAGGTGAAACTAATGTCCGGATGAAAATTGAAGGCTAGGTAATTGGTTGCAATAGTTGGTTATGTTGGTCACTGACTGAATACTGGAGCAGATTGTGTCTGGTTGGTTGTGCACTACAAATTCCTGATTACCTGTTATCATAAAGCGAAGAAAGGAGGCGAGGTAACCCTTTCCGAGATAGGTGGCATGGACTCCAAGTATAATCCCACGGTTGTTTCCATCTCTACCAAATTCGAGTGAGCACCCTTCTATCCGATGAAGTGCCTTGAAGCACTACAATCAATAAGCCAGATTCCAAAAGAATCTGAAGGAGAGGGCCAATACAAGATAACGCTTCTTTATCTTATCAAAAACAACATTTGAGTCTTCATAACTGAGGTTCCTTGCTTTCTTTGAAGGGTCGGCCATTTCCTTGATGACCTGCATTACCTGTCATTCCTTTTATCGTTGAAGATGTCCCTGGAATGATTTGTTATCTTCATCAAGAGATGTGTCTCTGCCATTCGGACACTCCTTCACATAGTGGCCGAACTTATTGCAACCAAGGCATCTACCTTTCCTTCCACCCTTAGATCCAGACTTCCCAATGAAGTGATCTTTAGGTAGGCCATCAGAAACTTCCGTTGCACCATTCTGATAATATTCTTTGCTTTGACCTCACCCTCGGTGAATTTGAAGAGGGATGTGGAATCCACTAATCCTTTTGTCCTTTCCCAACTATCTTCGGTGATTGCTCTTCCACTCTTGCTTGGGCATTGTCTTCACCTCAGCGTCGATACCATGTTAAATTTAGGTATGTTCTATGCTTAGAGCAATTTATTTCAATTTTCATAGTTAGCTCAATATCTTTTCCAGATTAGCAATCACATCATCATTAAAGTAAATTGTAGATAGAACATAAACATAAATCGCAGAAGACAAGCCAAGACAAGAGGACATAAGATGTGGCGCTAGCCAGGGACAAACCCCAACGTGGGGAAACCCTTGATCAATTCTTCTTATATGTTCTTCAATAGTTCAACAGAGAGAGAGAGATAGTAGGTTTACAACAGAAGTCAACACTTTGACTTATCTAGATAAGAGCATAGATCATCTCTTAAGAAGATGATACATGAGATCAGTTGAAGACATGCAGCTTCAACTGATTCTCCAAGGTGATTGCTTCACCTATCATTGTGTCGCATTTCATCATCATGTTGCACCGCACCGTGTTGCACCATGTTGCACTCATCATCACAGTGTTGGACCTAGTGACCATGCTATGCACTTTATGTTGCTACTCCTATCACTTATGTTGCTCCAATCATTGAGCTGCTCTCATCACAGATCTGCACTCATCACTAATCTGCACTCAATGTTACATCTCACTGCTACCTCTAATACCATGTTGCATCCAACTGCTGCATCTCACTGTTGTCTCTAATACCATGCTGCCTCCAACTACTGCATCTAACCATGATGTCTAACATGCTGACCACACAAGTAGTCACATCAACCTTCAGTCCTTATCCTTGGGCAACCCTTAACACAATATGCTACTGGCTATGGCCTGCGGCCTAGCCCAGCAGCAAGCAAGATTGTCATACAGTACCGAGCTATTACCCTTGAAGAACAATGTCTACCAATCTGCCTCATTGTTGCATAGTCATGCTCATAACAGATCTCAAATGTGTCGCGCTGTCATCTACAGCAATGTGACTTAGATTTGACTTTCCTTACAGCATCTAAGGGTTTCTTCCTTACAGAGTTATGGACCTCTTAAACTTCATCCTTTGCTGATAAGGTCCTCTCCAAGTGCAGTGAAGATGACCTCCTTGACGGCTGAGACTAGGGCATCATTGGCCCTACTTGGACAGCGGTTTGTAGCACAAATGACAGCTACTAAAGACCCTTTATTTCGATGGTTGTAACCTTCACCTTTAACTACGGCTAGGGCAGATAGATGCCTCTTTGAAATTGCGGATTAGATTGAGTGTTTGGACAGTAGATGAGAAACCTTTTAGGCAGCGAATGATGGCTCTCTTTGACTGCTAGATATCTTCTAGAACAGCGGCCAAGTCTTTCCATTATCAGCGGCTAGGTTAAGGCTATAGTCCTCCCAATAGGACTGCGGCTAGGGCTTGCATTTACAGCAGTCATGGCACATAAGAACCCTTTAAACTGCGTCCTAGAACAGTTTGTTAGGGAAGCGTTAGGGCATTTATTCTTGCTGTGTAGGAAGGTCATGTTTAGGGCAGCGTAGAACCTTTCTTAGAGAGTTGTCCTCCCTGCATTATGAGACCTTCCTCCCTGACTACGTGAGCCTTCTTCTTGCTACGTATGAGACTCCTCCATCAGGGCAGCGTAGAGCCTTGTCCATGACAGCTTCTAGGGCATCTTCTATTAGGGCAACGTATCACCTAGAGCACTCCTTATAGATCTCATCTTCATCAAACCCAAAACAAAATGAAGAGAGATCACAAGAGTGAGTGTGTGAAATGACTTGAACGCCACCCCTATTTATACTAAAACGTTGAGCACAAGTGGGTTTATTTGGTTGTTGGCCGACCTTGATGAATTGTCCCATAACACTAATAAATTCATATCTTCATGAATACTTGTCGGAATCGGATGATCTTTAGATCAATCCTACACCTCTCGATGAGAGGGATCCAAGAAAAATATCAACTGCCATTAATAAAATGACCCACATGGAGTTTGCCCCTAGTTGCCAATTTTAACACTAACGTTATCAAGAAGAAGCCCTAGCCTATACGCTGGCCTCTACACAGCCAAGAAAGAGGTTGCCCTAGACAACGTGAAGAGTTGTGTGGATAGCGTAGCCTTAGCCGCAGTATGAAGGGTCAAGAGGACAGCGTGGAAGCTGCCCTAGACAGCATGAAGGGTTGTGGTGACAACATGGTGAGAAAGAGTAGTTTTGAGGGTAAGTTAAGGGTTGTTCCTAGTGCGTATTGTTGGGCAAATTAGGCCGAGGAACAACAAGGCAAACTAGGCCGAGGAACGGCAAGTGTGGAGGCCAACGAGCAGTGTGGCAGTTCTAGAAGAAAGTCGAGTTGTTGTAGGTGCAACGAATATGTTTTAGGGCTTCACAAGTATTGTTTAAGGGTTGGATTGAAGGGTTGTAAGGCCGCAAAGCTTAAGGAGAGATTGACGTTGTTTTAGGGCAGTGCGGTGAAGGTTTGGAGGGAGGCTGAAAGTTACAGCAACTGCTGTGTGAGGACGTAGCCAACAAATACATAAAGGGTTGTAGGGTGATGCCCTAATCAGTGATGCAGTGCAGTAGTGCAGCGTCATGGACAGTAGTATGGAAAGGCTATTAGACAGCAGCAAAGGTATGCTAAGGCAAAGAGCATGGACAACATGGCAAGCAAGTAAACATGGAATGGCCATCTCACTAACAGTGCGACAGCATTATGTTAAATAGGACAGCTGGCTACATGGTGCTGCTAACTGGTACAGTAAAGTAAATGGGACAGCAAGGTGACTAGTGCAGCAAAGATGCATGGGATAGCAGGCTACATAGCGATGCAAAAAAGCATGGGATAGCACGCAAACTTGGAATGAACAGTGGGACAGTTGCATGCCTCATAGGACAGCAGTGACTAGCATGGTACAACAATGGACAGCAGTGCAGCATCAGGTGCAGCAGTATGAAGTGTACAGCATGGTCATGAGGTCCAGCATTGTGATGATGGGTGCAGCACGGTGAGGTGCAGCATGATGACAAGATGCAGCACAATGATAGGTGAAGGAGTCACCTTGGAGAATCAGTTGAAGCAGCATGTCTTCAACTAATCTCATGTATCATCTTCTTAAGAGATGATCTATGCTCTTATCTAGATAAGTCAAAGTGTTGACTTCTGTTGTAAATGTACTATCTCTCTCTCCCTCTCTCTCTCTCTCTCTGCTAAACTATCGAAGAACATATAAGAAAAATTGATCAAGGGTTTCCCCACATCTTGTGTCCTCTTGTCTTGGCTTGTCTTTTGCGATTTATGTTTATGTTCTATCTGCAGTTCACTTTAATGCTGATGTGATTGCTAATCTGGAAAAGATATTGAGCTAACTGTGAAAATTGAAATAAATTGCTCTAAACATAGAACATACCTAAAAATAACATGGTACCAGAGCTGAGATGAAGACAAAGCCCAAGCAAGAGTGAAAGAGCAATCACTGAAGTCTGTTGGGAAAGAACAAAAGGATCAATGGATTCCTCATCCCTCTTCAAATTCACCGAGGGTGAAGTCGAAGCAAAGAATATTATCAGAATGGCACAGCGGAAGTTTCTGATGGCCTACCTAAAGATCACTTCAATGGAAAGTCTAGATCTAAGGGTGGAAGGAAAGGTAGATACCTTGGTTGCAATAAGTTCGACCATTACACGAACGAGTGTCCGAATGGCAGGGACACATGACTTGACGATGATAACAATCATTCCAAGGACATCTTCAATGATCAAAGGAATGATAGGTAATGCAAATCAATGGCCAACTCTTCAGAGAAAGCAAGGAACCCCAGGTATGAAGAATCAAATGTTGTTTCTGATAAGATAAAGAAGCGTTATCTTATATTGGCCCTCTCCTTCAGATTCTGGGGAAATCTAGCTTATTGATTATAGTGCTTCAAGGCACTTCATCGGATAGAAGGGTGATCTCTCTAATTTAGTAGAGATGGAAACAATCATGGGATTATACTTGGAGCCAATGCCACCTATCCCGAAAAGGGTGTAGGGAATATTACCCCTCAATTGAATGAGGGTAGCTTGATTCATTTACAGAATCTCTTTTATAAACATGATCGCAAGAAGAACCTAGTTTCCATTTCAGCAATGGAAATCAAAGGTTTTAGGGTTGCATTCATCGATGGAAAGGTACGCGTTTGAAAATAGAGTTTTCTAAGATGCTTTTACTCATGGGTTCAGGGTTGGAAATTTGTATCAAGTTGCAGAATGGTCCATTGGGGACCATGTCAGTTGTCTACTTATTATGGGGCCCTACCTGATGTGAGTCAGACAGTGACAGGGATGCCTAAATTCAAAAAGAGCATGAAGGTACATGTCCAAGATTTACCGAAGGAAAATCTTACAAGGGGACCATTCCCCTCATGTAGCAGGTCCACAGGTTTGGAACAACCCGAGGGGTTTGAGATTCATGATCGGGAATCTCATGTGTGCAGGTGGAAGAAAGCCCTCCATGGCTTGAAGCAAAACACCCTGGGCTTAGTATCAGAGGATTGATAGGTGTTTTATGAAGTTGAGATTCACTAGGAGTGAAGCCTATCCATACCATTGCTCGAAGGTTGTGGATGACAGACCTCTCATACCGACACCTTCTGAGGACGACCTATTTCTGACAAGTGCAGACCCTCTCATGTGCAGAAGTAAGAGGGAGTTGGATTCCAATGTGGAATGATACACTGCAAGCCCGTGACTACCTCGAGGATCTTAACTTTCAGAAGTTATACGGTAGCGATGTCGGACCTGATTTAGGAAATGCCTCTGAGTTTCATAAACTCATTCGCATTGACGTTCTTGGTGCACTTCCGTCCAGACATATGTTTTGCAATTAGCATGATGAGCTCATATATGGTTGAGCCTCACTGGATTGGTGCCCAGAATCTTCTGAGATATCTTCGGGGCACAATCTCTCATGGATTGAGATACACTGCGGGAAATGTGAAGCTGCAGGATTATTCGAATGCTGACTGGGCAGGCAGTGTGGAGGATCGCAAGAGCACTTATGAGTGTTGGTGCTCTTTAGATTCTGCTTCGATATCATGGATGACCAAGAAGCAGAAGTCGATTGCTATAAGCACAACTGAAACCGAATACATAGCTACGAGTATGATCTCGTGTGAAGCTGCTTGGTTGTGGAAGCTCTTCAGCAAGTTGTTTGTACACATGACGGATACCACCGTGATCCTTTGTGCTAACCAGGGGGGATTCGACTGTTGAGGAATCTTGTATTCTATGATTGCTCCAACAGATAGACATTAGATATTACCTTATCTGGGATATTGTACGTCGATGAGCGAGGAGGCTCCATCGCATTGAGACTGATGTACGGGTCGCAGACATTTTGTCAAAGCCCCGTGGAAAGGTCAAATTTGTGAGTTTCTCGAACAACTTGGAGTCATTGAGAGACCCTCTTATGAGGGTCCTGCATGTTGCATGCATTGAGCTCTGAGAGCTCCGGGGGCCTTGGGGTACTTATTGGAGCAACCAGCGACCATAGGGCGACTCACCCTCCCCTAATGGTGCATTGTGTACAGGGTGAATGGCTCAGGCTTCCCCTATGATACCCCGAGGCGACTTAGGGACAGGATGAATTGTTCTCTTGTCGAGGCATCCTACCCATGCAGTCTGGGACTCATGGGAAGTACCACTCGTCTGGCCAATGAGCAGGGAAATGGGGTTAGGGACCATAGGAGTACTATCGATGGATGTATCATTGTATCTACCGTACTCCCTATGCTAGAATGACCTCCATTAATCTGGGATCAATGTAACTAATTTGGGATCAATATGAGTGGTTTGAGACACTCTCTTGTGATATTGATCTAGGATCAATAAAACTGACTTCAGGTCAGTAGAGAATGGTACGAGACATTCTCGATCAATTCTTCTTCTTCATGGTTCAGCAAAGCAGACCAGAGCTCAGCAAAGGATAGCAGAGCAGAGCAGAGCAATGCAGGGCACTAATGGCAAAGATAGTACAGTCGGACAGATGGATCAGCAGATGGAGTTCTCCCTAGTTGAGAGGGAGTGTTAAAATTGGCAACTAGGGACAAACTCCATGTGGGTCAACTTATTTATGGCAACTGATATTTTTCTTGGATCCCTCTCATCGAGAGGTGTAGGATTGATCTAAAGATCATCCGATTCCGATCAGTATTCATGGAGTTATGAATTTATTTGTGTTATAAGACAATTCGACAAGGTCGACCAGCAACCAAATAAACCCCACATGTGCTCAACGTTTTAGTATAAAAGGAGATGACTTGAGAGTCATTTCTCACACACACTTCTATCTTGATTTCTCTCCACTTGTCTGGGGTTTTTAGTGGAAGAGAAATCTAGGAGTGGAAGCCATAGACGTTGGAGGATTGAGGTTGCCCTAGCCGCAATCAAGAAGAAGAACGTTGCCCTAATCTAGAGGACGCAGTCAAGTGAGAAGCCATAATGCTACAAGGAGGGCAGCCCTAGTATCTATGCAGTCTAGAAGAAGAAATATGTTGCCTAAGCACTAATGCTATCAAGAAGAAGCCCTAGCCTATACGTTGGCCTCTACGCAGCCAAGAAAGACACTGCCCTAGACAGCATGAAGAGTTGTGTGGATAGCAGAGCATTAGACGCAGTATGAAGGCTCAAGAGGACAGCGTCGAGGCTGCCCTAGATAGCGTGAAGGGTTGTGGTGACAGTGTGGTGAGAAAGAGCAGTTTTGAGGGTAAGTTAAGGGTTGTTCCTAGTGCATATTGCTGGGTAGATTAGGCTGAGGAACAACAGGGCAGACTAGGCCGAGGAACAGCAAATGTGGAGGCCGAGGAGTAGTGTGGCAGTTCTGGAAGAGAAGCCAAGTTGTTGTAGGTGCAACGAATATGTTTTAGGGCTTCACAAGTATTGTTTAAGGGTTGGATTGAAGGGTTGTAAGGCCGCAAAGCTTAAGGAGAGATTGACGCTATTTTAGGGCAGTGTGGTGAAGGTTTGGAGGGACGCTGAAAGCTACAGCAACTGTTGTGTGAGACCATAGCCAACAACTAGATAAAGCATTGTAGGGTGATGCCCTAACCAGTGATGCAGTGTAGTAGTGCAGTGTCATGGACAACAGTATGGCAAGTCTATTAGACAGCAACAAAGGTATGCTAAGGCAAAGAGCATGGACAGCTTGGCAAGCAAGCAAACATGGAATGGCCATGTCACTAACAGTGGGACAGCATTATGCTAAATAGGACAGCTGGCTACATGGTGCTGCTAACTGGTACAGCAAAGTAAATGGGATAACAAGTGACTAGTGCAGCAAAGATGCATGGGACAGCAGGATACATAACGCTGCAAAAATGCATGGGATGGCAAGCAAACTTGGAATGAACAGTGGGATATTTGTATGCCTCATAGCACAGTAGTGACTAGCATGGTACAACAATGGACAGCAGTGCAGCATCAGGTGTAGTAGTATGAAGTGCACAGCATGGTCACAAGGTCCAGCATTGTGATGATGGGTGCAGCATGGTGCAGTACGGTGAGATGCAGCATGATGACGAGATGCAGCACAATGACAGGTGAAGGAGTCACCTTGGAGAATCAATTGAAGCAGCATGTCTTCAACTGATCTCATGTATCATCTTCTTAAGAAATGATCTATGCTCTTATCTAGATAAGTCAAAGTGTTGACTTCTGTTGTAAATGTACTATCTCTCTCTCTCTCTCTCTCTGCTGAACTATTGAAGAACATATAAGAAGAATTGATCAAGGGTTTCCCCACATTGGGGTTTGTCTCTGGCTAGCGCCGCATCTTGTGTCTTCTTGTCTTGGCTTGTCTTCTGCGATTTATGTTTATGTTCTATCTGCAATTTACTTTAATGTTGATGTGATTGCTAATCTGGAAAAGATATTGAGCAAACTGTGAAAATTGAAATAAATTGCTTTAAGCATAGAACATACCTAAAAATAACAGGCATCCCTATAACCATTCGTCTCACATCGGGTAGAGCCTTATAATGAAGGTGGGCAAACCTCCAGTGTCATAGTTCAGACTGAAGAGATGTGTCGCAAGACATGACTCCCAATGAACTTCCTCCAACTTGATATAATGAGTCAAATGAAAACCCAAGAGTGAAAGCATCTTTAAAATTCTTTTTCCACACACATACCTTGCCATCGATGAAGGCCACCTTGTAGCCTTTGTCTTCCATTGCCGAAATGGACACCAGGTTCTTCTTGAGATCAAGTACATATAGGACTTCTTGCAAATGGATCATGTTACCCTGATTTAATTGAAGAGTAACATTCCCTACACCCTTTACAGGATAGGTAGAATTGTCTCCAAGAATAATCTCCAAGTTTGTCTCCTTCTCTATTAGATTAGAGAAAGCTTCCTTGTAACCAGTGAAGTGCCTTGAGGCACACTATCAATAAGCCAATTGCCCAACAAATCCGAAGGAGAGGTAGTGGAGAGGGTCGATATAAAATAGTATTCATCTTGCTTATTGTTGAAACATTTGATTCATACCTAGAGTTCCTTACTTTCTTGGAGGGTTGACCATTTCCTTGATTTCTTGCATTCCTCTTTCCTTTGCCATTGAACCTTCCATTCCTTTGATTGTGGTTGGAGTTGGCTTGGGAGTGATTTTGATCATCGTCATGTGATGTGTCCTTTCTATATGAACACTCCCTCGCATAGTGGCCAAATTTATTGCAAACAAAGCATCTTCCCTTCCTTCCACTCTTCGATCCAGTCTTTCCTTTGAAGTGACCTTTTGACCCAAAATTATTTCTCCTTTTGTCATGAGAGGAGAAAGTAGTGGGGTTGTCTTTGCTTGAAGGCATTTCTTGCTCCACCATCCTTGTCTCTTCTTGAATGTTTCTCGACATCAATTCTTCAAATCCCGGAATTCGATCATTGTTGAGAAGAGTGGTTCTAAATACATACCATTCGAATGGGAGCCCTCCAAGGGTAGTGATGGTTAGTTCCCTATCAGAAATGACTTCTCCAATTGATAGGAGATCATTCTTTATCTCAATGATCCTTAAGAAGTAGGATTGAATATCTTCATCCTTGCCCTTCTTAATATCCTTAGACTTATCTTTTAGGAACAAAACTTGACTTGCATCACTAAATTTAAACAAGCTTACCATTCTGTTGTAGATCTCCTTGGAGGTGTTCAACTCAGAAATGTAGGCCACCAGACACTTGTCAATTGAATCTCGAATGATCTTCTTTACTTTGACTTCACCCCTAGTATATTTGTTCCTTGTAGTAGTCAGTGCATTTGATGGAGGCTCTGTAATTCTACACCTAACATGGTCCAACACTTCCTGCTCTTCCAATGTCAGATCAAGAGACATCTTCCATCCGTGATAGTCAGACTTCTCACGAAGCTTGTCTTCGGCAGGGAAGTGTAATGAGGAACCCATGAATCCTTTTTACTTTTTCCAACTGTCTTCCGTGATTTCTCTTGCTCTTGTTTGGGCTTTGTCTTCACCTCAGCTCTAATACCATGTTAAATTATGGTATGTTCTACGCTTAAGAGAAATTTACTTCAAATCTTCTTATTAGCCCAATATCAATTTCCAGTATTGCAATCACATCAACATGATAGTAAAATGCAGATAGAACATAAATGTAAATAACAGAGGACAAGCCAAGACAAGAGACACAAGATGTGGCACCAGCGAGGGACAAACCCCAATGCGTGGAAACCCTTTGATCAATTCTTCTATATTCTTCAATAATTCAGCGAGAGAGAGATAGTACAATATCACAAATCTGTGATTTTACAACAGCAGTAGTGTAATCCAAATCATCAAGGTCAAAGATGGTCAAACAGCTCCCAAGTGACCTCAAGACAAACTAGGAGAACTCGGCCTCCAACAGCAATAGATAGCAGCCTAAAACAGTGCTCAAAACATGGTCAAACAGCAGTCAACATATCAGCGCCTGCAGTCAGCCCTAACCAGTCAACGCTGGCCAAAACTGTGGTCAAACAGAGGTCAACGAAGGCTGATCTGAACTGCGGTTTGCAAGATAGAGGCTCCCCACACAAATCCACAGTCAAGGGTATCCTCATGCTGGTCAATGTTGTCCTCTAGCACCTCAGTCAACCCAAGTCAAAGTTGATGTACCTTTCTGCATACTCCTGCACCAAAGACAAAGCTATTGCTCCTAATTGTGTCCTCCTTCCCACATGAGAGAGAGAGACTCCTCCTACGCATACCCAAACAAGCTAGGAGAGAGAAGAGATGTGGAGATGAGATGAGTGACATAATGCCACGTTGAGGTTTAGTTGGGGTGTGAAACACTATTTTACTTGCTGGCCGACCTTGACAAATTGTCAAGAAATACAAATAAATTCATATCTCCATGAATACATGTCGGAATCGAATGATCGTTAGATCAATCCTACACCTCTCTATGAGACGAATCCAAGAAAAATATCAGTTGCCATAGATAAGATGACCTACATGGAGTTTGACCCTAGTTGCCAATTTTAACAATTAGTGATTGGTTTTTAACCCAATTTTATATCCATTTTTATAGCACGTTGTTATGTTTAGATACAGATAGATTTGAAAAAATGTATTTATGTACATGTATTTCACATATACACTTTTATTTTTAGAAGATTGTAATTAAGTAGATGCTAGAAACTTGTTGTAGGTTGTAATCTTTTTTATAAAGACAAGATCTGTAGAATGAAGAAGGGTTGGAATCTTTTGAAAGAAAGCCTTTTTATGTATTGTGTGTGCATGTAATCATCTAATATTACAGCAGTTTATGTGAGCAATTTGCAAAAATTCTTGTGTTTGCAATTCCCTATACGTTTCTAAGTTTCATATCTTCTTCAATATTTGAATACCAGGTTGTTGACTTGGAATTCATATCTTTGTGCTCCAAATTCTTTTATTCAGTTATTTATTACTTGTTTTTCACCTAAAGATCACACTAATTTCTTTACTATTCTCTGATTTCCCAAACTTGTCAAAGGAGTTGTTGCTATCTTGCTTTTGTGATATTTGCTCACTGAACCTATGATTTATATAAAACTGATTGGGTTAGACTTTATGCCCAATGGTGAAGTTTTTCTACAGACCAACCAACCTTAGTTTCTTTCTCAATTAATCTAGCCATAGAACATATTACAAACCTTTTACCACTATGACCTTGGGTCGTTGAGTTTAGCGAGAGATCCCTCTCCAAGTTGAAGGGTCAGCTTTCAACCTCAAAGTGGTTTGAGGTACCTTATAATTTTTCCCCACATCCAGGGTTTTCTCTAAGTGATAACAGTGCCCCAGCTTCAGAATTTCAGCCTTTACTGCAGATCTGAAATTTTCGGCCACCAAAAACTGCTACTGTAGCCACACATGTGAGCTCAATTTAGCCTTCCAAGGCCTCCCAGCAACTTTGCTTGCTTTTCTTCCTGGTCTAGGGCTAGAATGTGACAGTAGGCCCTTCTTCCAACAACTTTGATCATCTTTCAACAAATAGAGAATCTCAACCTTGAAGCAACAAAGCCTAGCCTTCCTTCTTCGCATGTGTGAGATAGAATTAGCCCAAAAATTCTTCCTTCGTCCTCTTCCTTCTTCGCTCACCTTTTTTTTTGCTCCTCCTTTGCTTGAATGAGATGTGAAATGAATGTGTCTCAAGGGGTCGAGTTCTCTCCTTTATATAGGCTTCTCAAGGTAGACGTGGCTCCTTAAAATAGGTTGACTTCTCAGCTGCCAGGCCGACTTGGTCTTGAAGAATATTTTGACACTTTTAATTACAAAAAATAATTTTCTTGACAAGTTACAATGTGCCCGATGGGATCTTCAACTTATGACAATGATTATTTTGACTTCTTCACCTAGAACAAACCCTAAAAGCACTCAATGGGTGCTTGACCTCTAAAATAAAAGACTTTGAGCATGAAGCCCATGCTCCAAAAACAATAATAATTTTTCTTTCATTTTGCAAAATACAAGAATCAAAAGTACATTTCATATTTATGAAGACCGAACCTAGTTACACATTCTTCAACATTAATTACTTTTTTGTTTGTCAATTTATCATCATTGATGTAGTAGTAAGTATTGGTTGTATCATTGATAATTGTTTGTAATATGTATACTATATGATTGACTTTTTATCATCATCATGTAAAATGTTTGTCTCTAAATTGAATCTTTCCTATATTTCATTTTTTGTGTGTAATTCACTAATTTGTTATATATATATATATATATATATATATATATATATATATATATATATATAACCTGTCCCCCGTGTCATGTTCTGGGGGTCATCGTGTCACATGTTAGATACTCGTACTTTTGTGTCCTCCATGTCACATGTCATTGTGTCAGGTAACCTAGATTATCACTCGAGATTGTTGCATTGTTTGCCATGAAGCAAAGACTATCAACCTGTTTTCTGGAAATCTAAAGTGGCTTGAGATTTGTGGGGGTGGGTTCCTTTTAAATAGCCTTTCTTTTTGTTAGCCCTCTTCATTGGAAAGGAATCATCTTGGGAGACTGGTAGATGATCAGATAGCATGGCAAAGATATTTGAAAGACCATAAAGTTGACAGGAGTTTCCTTTTAAAGCAAAAGAAGATGTGAGGCATATTCAGTGTGGATACCTCCCCTTTCATTTTGGGGGAGAAACAACATTCGGGGTAGAGTTGACAACTAACATTTCAGACAGAATGGAAATTTTTTGTAAGGGTGTGTATTCTCTTGATATTGGGGCGTTGAGGCAGAGATATTGGCACTCCTTGTCCATGTCGGAGAGGATAGTCTGTCTAATCACAGCCTAGCTCATTAATGTGTACTTTGATACACACTCTTTTCTATTTCTTTCTGCAGTGATACAAGATAGAACGCATTTCTCACCCCAAAAAACACTATTTCAAGAATATAAAACATACAAACCATTGAAGTGTAGAAATTAAGATATACAATGTATACATTTGGCATCATTTTCGCCAAATTTCATGAAGAGAGATGAATATAGTAACAAACCCAAAGCTTAGCAAGATGTACTGCACCTCATAAATACAATCACCCAAGTATGCTAAGGAGGCTGCATTATAGATAGCTCGAGGTCTCGACACTTCAGGGGCAGGAGGTAGCCATGTTTCACCATTAGAATATAAGGTTGTTGTGATCCCTGTTGAGATCAACAATTTGTAGCGAAATAAGATGATATAATCAATTTTACATCTTCAATATGGAAAAGGAAAACGCATAACATGCAAATATTCCTTGCATGTTAGGTGCATCTTTGCAAAACGCTATCAACACCAAATTAGATTGTAAGCTTTGGGTGCTAAATAAATTATGATATAAAACATATAGAAATCCACACGAAAAGACAGTCAGACTTTTCCAATTTAAGGTATTCAATCTTGTTGAGGTTGTAACTTGTTCATACATATCAGCATATCACATTGGACAAAAATCTTTGACGGTTGGAATAGGTGAAAAATGATGGAATTTCCATCAAATTTCAAAGCCACAATAGAAGAAAGAAAAAGCATCAATTGTGACAAAAATGGAGTGAAGACAAAAATATAATTTTCAGTATTTTATGAATCTAGCTGAAGTAAACAAACCAATCACAAATATTTTCTCACATAGCAAGCACTCAAAATAAATTAGTGCTACAGAAAGATGCTAACAAATAGCCAAAAGATAATTCCAATGCTCACCATTTATAGAATCTTTACCCAAACTAATTGCAGTTTATGCAAGCTGCATACAATCTTATTTCATCAAAATTTCATGAACTAGACCTACTCAACTAGTTTAGTAAATTGTATTTCTAGTGTAGAGATGTTTCAGATATTGATGTGGCACTGCTGGCGTGGAAACCAGCATACAATATGGGCATTATTTTCTAACATCCTCTTAGTGCCCATCTATTTTTTCTTTCACAAGGCATCTCCTTAAACCTTTCACACTTGCCCATGCTTGATGTCTCAGTGGAAATATATGCTGGCTGATCTTGAGACCTGCAACAAATCAATTCAATCCCCTTGTTCTGCCCTTACTCTTTGAAGTAGTGATAATGAATATCAATATTTTGCTCCTGGCATGAGGCAATGGATTCTTTGAGTTGTATGGCACTTTGATAATAACAAAAGAGAGGTGAGTGAGACTTGGATTTGTTGTAGGTTCAAATCACCAAAAATCCTTCTCCTGAACAATATTGCTTAACACATTAATTGTTTCTTTATACTCTACTTTTGTAGAGGACAATGCAATGGTTAGTTGCCTTTTGCTATCCCATGAAACTACCACTAACCCATGTTGAATGAATAACCTACAATAGATTTCGTTTCATCTATGAAACCTGCACAATCTGAACCTGTGTGACCAAACAACTTAAAGTTAGCATGGTTAAAACCATAGTATAATGTTCCATTGACATATTTTAAGACTGTTTTTGTTGTGTTTCAATGAATGCCTTTCATACATTACAATATAATGTCAACAGCATAGCTTAAATCTAGCCTGATAGTGAAAAGGTAGATAAGTCTCACTTCCAGATGACTACACAGTGTTTGAATCTTCATGACCTGATAACTTCATACTTGTTTCAATAAGAGTTGGTATGCCAGTTCACAATCAGCCTTGCTAAACCTCTTTAGTATCCGTTGTGCATATTTAATCAGGCCGTAAGGCTGTCCTTTTACTACTGTATATCCACTCCTTGATAATAATGAAGTAATTGCAAATGTCATTTCAAAGGCTTCATGCAGCTTATCTTTTAACTAGTTGAAGCATTTTTATTGTACTCCCTACAATGATGAGGCAAAACACATATGATATATATATTTTTTATTGAAAAATATGTTAAAAAATATAGTTACAAAATGCAGAATAAAAGATGTAAAGGTATATACAATGGAGATCACAAAGCTAAAATAAATCAGAATACTCAGCTGGATCCTGTTAATCAAGGTTGTCATTGATGTCAATATGGTATTGACCAGGATGACAAATATTCTTGAGGTGCCAAATGATGTCATAACTCTTGAATTTGTCAAGACACAAATACAGTTTCAATCATGTATCTCGATGATCATAATGAAAGACTACCATATCACTGTACTTGATGAAGGTCTAGAAGACATGCATTGGATGACTGGACTATGATGACATGTTGGAATTTCTAAGTCTAACCCATTAGAAACCCTTCATGTACTTTCTAATTTATTTCTGCCTACTTGTTCTGATTAATTAACAAGTTATTTACCATATAAATACTGAAAATAAATACAAGTACATGCTCAACACATTACAGATCATCAACTGAAGAAAACAAAACAAGCACACAAGTGACACCATTGTTTTTGGACCAATGTCCCCAGAAAAACCCAATGCGGGAAAACCGGTGCATCTATCTGAGGGTTTAATTATTAAGCAGTTTCAAAATACAATCTGGGTGCCAAAACCGGCTCACCCAACAAAGAATAATCTCGACAGTAGTACCTCTCAATTGGAGACAAATGTTCTGGATGAAACCCTGGATAAACACTCCGACAGTTCCCAGCTCTAATCTGCCCCAAGAAAACCCTAACGTCAGCCTCTAGGACTATGTCAGCCCTTTCTGGCCCAGCGTCACCCTAGCTCGCCCTGGGTCAACCTCTAGAGGCACTGCATCAACCCTTAGAGCCTCTGCGTCACCCACGCTGGCTCTTTGAGGCACTGCGTAGCTCCTGGCTACCTTTGCGTGAGCCTTGGCTGCCTCTACGTGAACCTCTCACTAGCTCTGCGTCCCTCTCTCCCGGCTTCTGTGTTGATCCTCCTGGTACTATCTCTGCCTCTCTGCTTTTGTATTCACTGCCTCTCAGCTTCAACTCTGATCACTCTTTCGACTTCCTTAGCAAACCCTACCCCAAAAAATCGAAATCTTGATCAACTCAGTGTATTCTCCAAGTGACCCACAAGCCTCCTCTTATACTTTTCTCGTTGACAATACAACGGCCGAGATTAAGTCCCTAATCAACGGCTAAGATTGATTCCTGCTTGATCCATGACTTTTGGACCATTCTAACACAGTTTTATATTAATACACATTAATATTTTATTTTCCCTAAGTTTAGACTAAGGGACTCCATTAAAAATATTAATTATTTTAATATCTCTCAAATTGTTTAGAATCTGCCAAAACCATTTTTGGGTATTGGAGATCTCATGTGCTTTAGCCTCTCCATGAATTGTCGTGGCTAGAGCACATCAGATGCTACCCCAAATCAACATGACATGTCTATGATAAAAGACTACATGATGACTTATGTGGACCACACTTGATGATTTGACAATAAACTTCAAATGATGTGAAGTTTGATGTCCTTACCTCCGTGATCCTAATAATGAAGACTACATAATGATGGTGACCCTATGTTGAAGAAGATAAGGGGATGAATAAGGCAATCAAGCACATGATGATGGTGACTCTATGTTGAAGAAGGCACGGACATGATTATGAAGACAACCAATGAACAAATCAAACCATGGAGAAGCCCAACACTCAAAGGCATTCTGCCCTATCTCCATTTCTACACTAATAAATCATCAGTCACATTATAAAATATTTTTTACTACCTTAGAGGCAAAATTCCTTTATGACACCTACACCATCTTGAACAACATAATTTTTCCTTTCCAACGAGCTATTACTTGGCCCAAAACTCCAAGCGGTTTGGGAGATATAGATTTTTTAAGTGAAGGTTATTATTCTGAACAGTGAGTCGACCTATATTGGCCCCTCATGTCAGCCTACCTATGAGACATCTCTCTTCGCTTGTTCAACTATAAAAACTCTATAAATATGGGATGTTCAACCTCATTTTGATCCATAAATTCGGCATAGATTCACAAAACAATCAGAAAAAGGTTCACATCTCATGAACACTGATTAAGGAGGATTAAAGCTCTCAAATTATACTTCTGGACCTCGGGCTTCAAGAATAGAACTGTACCTTCACTTCATTGTGCCTCGCTGTTCTCGGACTAAGTGCAGTCATTGCTTATGACTGTGGCAGGGTATTAACCTTCAGAAGCATACAACTACGGATTAAAGGAAAATACCTCTCGGACAACAGTACTTTTAAAGGGTTGAAAACAGTGCAGTGGACTACTTCTCGAATTGATGTCTAGCCCGGTTTGATGGACTATCTCTCGGATTAGCTCGGATTGGAGGACTGTCTTTCAACCCTCATTACAGGACCATTACAGTGACAAAGCAGGATCCGTACCTCATGTCTGTGGTTCCATTCCTTGGGTTTGTAGCTCTATACCTCGGATCTATACTTCAGAGAACTGTACAGTGAATCTAGACCTCGCACTGTAGCTTGAGCTTCAAATGCAACATTCAAACTTCATAATAATTAGCAACAAAGTTGTCTCCCATTATTCGGACTGTAGTGACACTTGAACAATGGGACAGTGATTTTGTAGAACCCTCCTTTGTAATGGAAAAAGTGTCCTCAAACACACAATTTTATTAATCAGAAAAGAAATTACATAATAATTTTGCAAGAGTTTACACACACACTCCAACACTTTTGCAATCAGAAGTATGAACTATATATAAGCTTAATTTCCTAACCTATTCTAGTTATGGACTACCTATTAAATTAACAAGTATCCATTTACAATAAATGCAATTCTAACCAATCTACTAACTATACTCCTAAATTGGAGCCTAAGATATGACATTATTCTAGATGTCATATCTTTTACAACAATATTCTATTTCTAAGTGTCTCCAATATTTAATTAAATATTCTATCCTAACTTTGTGAACTATGAATTTTGTATTTTGGATCATCTAACATTCCCCCCTATGATCCAAAGATACATTACAACAGATACCAAGTTCATCTCTGAACTTAGTAAATTTGATCCTGCCAAGTGGCTTTGTGAAAATATCGAAGACCTGATCTTCTGAAGGACAATAAACTAGCTTGATGACATCCTTGGCTATGAGCGATCTAATGTGATGATACTTGGTGTCCACATGTTTTGTTTTGGAATGAAAAACTGGATTCTTGGCAATCTTTATGGCTGACTGGTTGTCGATGAATAATGATGTAGCTTCTACTTGAGGAATGCCCAAATCCTGCAAAACTCTGCGCAACCAAACAATTTCACATGTTGCTTCCCATGCTGATATGTATTTTGCTTCAGCGGAAGAAGTGGCCACTGTAGCTTGTTTCTTGCAACTTCAAGATACTGCAGTTGACCCCGTGTTCATTAAAAAACCGGAGGTTGATGCTCGATCATCAATACTGCGAGCAAAGCCAGCATCTGAAAATCCATCAAGTACAAAGTTTTTAGTATGTTTGTAAAGAAGACCAAAATCTTTTGTTCCTTGGATTTATCGTAGAACCCTTTTGGCTGCATTCCAATGGTTGTCTCGTGGTTCCTGCATAAAGCGTGAAAGAATACTAACTGCATAAGATAGATCTGGTCAAGTCGTTGTCAGATAAATCAGGCTGCCAATCAACTGTCTATAAGTAGTGTTGTCCACCTTCCCTCCCCCCCCCCCCTTCAAATTTTGAAAGTTTCAAGTTTTGTTCCATGGGGGTAAGAACGAGCTTGCAATCCTGCATTCCAAATCGTTGAAGAACTTTTGATGCATACTTACTCTGAGAAATAAAAATATGATGTGGACGTTGGAATACTTCAACTCCAAGATAGTAGTGAAGTAATCCCAAATCTGCCATCTTAAATCCTACATGTAACTCCTTTTTCACATGTACAATATGATCATCATTGTTTCTAGTAATGATCAAATCCTCTACATACATAACAAGAATCACTAGATTTTTACCCTGTTGACGTACATACAAAGTATCATTAGATTCACTTCGTTGAAAGCCAACTTTCCAAAGGTATTCATCCATTTTGGCATACCAAGCTCGTGGAGCTTGTTTTAACCCACATAAAGCCTTAATCAGTTTACAGACTTTATGTTCTTGCCCTTCAATTTCAAAACCTGGTGCTTGTGTCATATATACATCTTCCTGTAAATCTCCTTTGACGAAAGCACTCTTTATATCCATCTGATGGACTTTCCATCCTTTTTGTGTTGCTAATGCGAGTGTTAAGCGAATGGTGTTCCATTTTGTTGTTAGAGCAAAAGTTTCCTCATAATCAATGCCTTCCTGTTGCACAAAACCCTTAGCCACAAGTCTATCTTTGTACAAGTCGATTTCTCCATTTCCGTTGTACTTAATTCTGTAAACCCATTTGCATTCGATGCGTTTAACACTTTGAGGACAATCAACAAGTTTCCAAGTGTTGTTGTCTTGAACTGCCTGATATTCTTCAACCATAGCTTGTTGTCATTCTTTATATTTTACTGCCTCTTTGTACGTGGAGGGTTCAGTAAAATCATTCGTGATCAACGCAAAATTTCCTTCATTCATGGTTGACCCCCTTGTTCCTGTTTTATTTTTCTCATCGGGCCTTACATCTTTCAAAAGTTGAACAACCCATTTTGGCAATTGATATTCACTTGTTTGATATTCTGAAAAGTCACCATCATTATAAAGAGGATTAATGTAAACAAAGGTACGTTGATCAACTTCAGATGGACTGGATGAATCATCTTCAGAGGAAGGAAAATCAAGTTCATACCAATTTTGTGAATTTGGTTGAATTTGAATGTTTCCTTTCCTTTCATCTCCTTTTGTTTCCAATTTTTGAAGAAGATGTTCTATTTCTTCAGCACTCTCAGTTTCATCAAAAATTACATCTCTACTGACAATAAATTTCCCATTTGACAGAAGCTTGTACCCTTTCTTCTCATCCAAATATCCAATCATTGTGCATTTCAAACTTCGTGAGTCAAGCTTAGTTCGTTTTTCTTTTGGAACTAAGACATAACACACCGAACCAAAAACTCTAAGGTGTTTAACTTTAGGTGTGAAACCAAACCATGCTTCATAAGGTGTGATTCCATCCAAAGAATCAGTGAGAGACTTGAGAGACTTGTTCCTTAAGTAAACAACTGTATGGATTACTTCAACCCAATAAATAGGACTTAACTTTTTAAAAGTTAACATAGATCTCGCCATTCCTAACAAAGTGTGATTCATTATTTCTACTACTCCATTTTGCTGTGGAGTGTAAACGTTTGTAAAATGTTGTTTGATCCCATTGTCTCTGCAATAACTTTGGAATTTATTTGAAGTGAATTCTCCTCCATTGTTAGTTCTAAGAGTGCCAATCTTTTCTTTGACTTCATTTTCAACAAGTTGACGAAAAGTTTTGAACTTTTCAAATGCCTCTAACTTATGCTTCAAGAAGTAAACCCATGTCATTCTGCTGAAATCATCAATAGAGAGTAAGAAATATTTGCAACCTCCTAGAGAAGCTTGCAAGGGTCCACAAATGTCACTATGTACTAATTGCAAACGCCTGTTTGCTCACCATGAACTTGTCGAGAAAGTCTCTCGACTTTGTTTTCCATAAATGCAAGCTTCACATCTTGCATTTTCTTTCTTGAAGGTAGGAAGTCCCTTAACTGTTCCTTGTTTTTGCAGTTGAGAGAGATTGTCAAAGTTTAGGTGTCCATATCTCACATGCCATAATCTGATAGGTGAAATGTTTGTGCTTGCTGCTCCTGCAAAGTCAAAATTCCTTGGAATAACTGTTCCTATCATTCGTAACAGTTTTCCATCTTCATATCTTGTCATCATTGTTTTCATATTATGTTTGATTGAATTAATTTTAACTAGGCCATCCTCCAAAACCACCTAATGTCCAGCTTGTCGGATTGAGACTAAAGACAACAAATTCTTTTTAAAGGTGGGTACATACCATACATTTGAAATCAATCTTTCTCCAATGTCAGGAAGATAAACTTTAACGATACCTTTTCCATAAGGAGTATGTTTTGTATCATCAGCAAGAAAGATTGAACTAAGGTAGTATGGTTGGAAGTTCCAAAAGAAGTCTTGTCGAAAAGTCATGTGTTGAGTTGCCCCTGTATCTAAAATCCATGCATCTTCATAATCACTTTTAAGAAAAGTGGAAACTAATGCTGCTAATTCTGAGCTTTGACTTCATGTGAAGACATATTCTGAACCATCATTGTCTTGATCAGTGGCAAATTGAGTTGTGTTTTGATGGAACTTTGGAATTTTATCAATGGAAGTTCTACAATCTTCTACAAAATGGCCCACTCTGTTACATCTTCTGCAGACAATTTGATTCAAGTCTCTGCCTCTTCCTTGATACTATCCTCTGCCTCTGCTTTGACCTTTGCTTTGAGTTTGCCCTCTGCCTTAACTTTGACCTCTTCCTTGATACTATCCTCTGCCTCTGCTTTGACCTTTGCTTTGAGTTTGCCCTCTGCCTTAACTTTGACCTCTTCCTTGATTGTTTCCTCTACCTTGAAAGTTGTCTCTGTTTTGAAAGTTTCCTCTGCCTTGACTATTTCCTCTTCCTTGAAAGTTTCCTCTATTTTCGATTCTTCCACGACCTTGTCCACTGTGTTGTTGGATGTTGATTGAAATGTCCTCTTCCTCTAGAATTGTCAGTTGAGGATTTACTTGTGTTGGCCTCTGTGAAGAAGACATCTTCCCCTTGTTTCTTCTTCCCAAAAGTTTTCTCGTGTTGAGCCAACATCTCACTTAGCTCATCAAACTTTAATTTATCTAACTTTCCGATCACTTGTAGAGTTTCCAAAAAATGCGTGTAAGAAGAAGGCAATCCAGCAATTAGAATTGTGGTCATGAAACTGTCATCTACTGTTGGAAATCCGGCTTTTACTATTTCTTGCTTAATATTTTTAAGCTTGGAGATATACTTAAGGACATCTCCTCCTTCAGTTAGTTTTTGTTGAAGCAAGTTAAGTTGTAGATCAACCTTTTTTTATTCAGGTTGTGTATCAAATAGATCTTTGAAAGTACGCAAAGCAGACCATGCATCTGAGACTTTTTCAATATGAATATACATCTCATCATTAACTGAAGTCCTTAGAAGAGTTAGTGCCTTGATATTTTTAACTTCCCATTTTGAAAGTGAACTTACATCTGTAGGTTTATTAGGCTCAATGTCTCCATCACATATGTCTTGCTACAATTCATGATATATTAGAGTGCTTTCAATGAGATGTTTCCATGTCTTGTATGATTTTACCCCTTCAAGCTTATTAGAATCAGAGAACAGATTAATTAACTTCGACATTGTAGGTTTGAAGCTTTGCACCAAAAAGAATCAAGCACAGGAAAGAGATGAAAAACACGCCACGCAAAAACGATCTATCCGGGCTTGGCCCTGACCCTCGTATAGTCGTTGGAGGAGAAAAATGACTGAGCTTTACACTTGGCTCTAGTCAATTTCTCTTAAGAATTTACAATGAAAACTTTCAAAAGTTGACTAATTTACAATCTGCTTGCAAAATTTTGTGCAAAAAGTATTTTAATCCCCCCCCCCCTCAAAGTAAAAACTTACTTTGAGTTACAATGTCACTCTTATCTCTCCAAAATAAAAAATGAAAAATTACAAAAGATAGAATATCCTTATTATTCCAAGAATTACAAAATTTTACCACTCCACAAAACTGACAAATGATCCTTTCACACCTTATTACTCCTAAAAAATATTACAAATAACAATAAATTCCTCCAACCATGATACCATAGTATTAAATACCATTACATGTGAGTTATATATAAAAAATGCATTTAATGTAAAAAGGTCATACGCTTTCCAGCTAAACTTTGATGGCGCTTCGAAAGGTAATCCAGGTAATTCGGGCTTTGGAGGGATTTTCAGAGACTGCAAGGGTGCTCCTCTCCTATCTTACCTAGGCTCAAATGGATGGGACACCAACAATTCCGCTGAATTGGAAGGTCTCTGGCAAGGCCTCAATATAGCTCACAACAAGAGTTTCTTTTCGCTCATCATTGAAGGAGATTCTCAGATCATCATTAATATGGTCTCCAAAATCATACAAGGTACTCCCCCAAATAAAGTGAGCTATAGCTGGAGAATGGCAAGAAGGCTTGAGCTCATTGAATGCTGGATATCCAATCATAGGGCAATCACTCTGAAACACATCCGCAGAGCAGGAAATAAGATCGCTGACTTACTTGCTAACATTGGGGTGAACTGTGGACTGGATCTTCATATTGGATCGATCTCCAGATTAGCCAATGAATCCCAAATTATGGAATTCAAAAATCTTGTGAAGATCGATTTGAATTAGGAAGAAGAAGAACACCCGGATGCGGGTGACTTAAATGAGAATCAATGAAGTTATTCAGGACTGACGGGGCATGGTACTGCCATCTGCTGCACCGCGCACCTACCCATGCCTCCACCTGGTGTCAAATGGCTCGATCTTGGATGGATTCGGCTCACTTAAGGCGAGACCGATCTCAAATGAAGTTAGCATTAAAGAATTGTTCAGTCCAACGCATGGCAAACAGTGTTTCAATTATGGTCCTTTCGGCTCTCCTTCCCTACATTTACATCCCATTCTCGCGCCTCTGCTCATACCCTACAGCTCTTCTCTGCTGCATTTCAGTTTGTGATTCCTGTGTGTCACTCTTGGTGGCTCACGCTGCTGGAACTGAGCCCCCCTTTCTTCAGTTTCAGGCCTGTCTCTCGTTTTTCTGTGGAATCCACCTGGTCCTTTTTCTATTTCCCACCGGAGTTTCCTGTGCTCCTTCACCATCTCTCTGCAGCCTCAACATGGTTCGGCACAGAAAGCATAGTCGTATCGGTGGGAGCCGTGGGGGACGAGGACGCTCTCAGAGAGCTCAGTCTGCTGACCAAAATCCTGCTCCCTCTTCTCTACCCATTTCTCAGTCAAAAGAGCCTCCTCTCAACCCTCCTTGCAGACCTTTCTTGCATAGCGCGTTCCAGTCCTCCCGCTTCCGGTTCCAAAGAAACCTTAACAGGCCCATTATATCTGCCCATATTTCGGTTATCCTTTCTGAAGAAGAAGCGCCTCCTCTGGTTACTATTCACCCTCTTGCCGAGCTCTCTCAGGATAATCTTGGCAAAGGGCAAAGCCAGGAGGATATGCAAAATATGGCAGCTACAGACAAGCTGAATGAGCGTGGCAAGCAACATGACAAGGTCGAAAGCCCTGATGATTCTCAGCAGCCAGGTGGTAGCTCGCATGGCAACTTGGCATCGCTGACCACTGCTGGCTGTTCAAGTGACACTCACCCCTCGTCAACTCCTCCTAGAGGCAATGATGTTGGCGACGTGGCTACAGCTGAGGAGGAATGGAATGGCAACGCATGCCCAGTGGTTGAGGAGCCTCAGGAACTGGGAATGGAAATGTAACGCTTCCTGGATTCTATGCTTCTCCCTGTTTTCTCATGTTTGGTTCTGGTTCGAAGCGCTCAGGCGATTTTTGAATGTGGTCCCTTTTTCTGATAAAATGGCAGATTGTAGCTCTTATGTGGATTCGGTTAGTTTTTCTCTTTGTGCTAATGATCCTACTAGGATTCAACTTCTTTCTTTTGCTTGTAATCCTCCCATTCTTGGGATGGCCAGCTGTGTTGTCTGCTCTCAGACGCCCATTTCTGAAGCTGCAACTTGTAATATTATTTTGACTTTCTTTTAATAGATTTAGCCTTTACTTAGGAAAAAAAAGGTCATACGCTTTGTCATTGCACTGCTACAAATCTGCACTAAAATATTCATGCACACTCTGCCTTAGATCCATTGACTTATAACTATGCATAAGTAAATCAAGCTCTTTTCTCTGATTCATGAGGCATGTTGTGTACGTTGCACACTATCCAGGCACTGCATCCCAGCGTTGCTTTTCTCCTCATCACACTATCCACGCATTGAGTTTAGCTCAGCACTACTCCTAGAAATGTGTGCTGCCTCTCACAAAAAATTCCCCTTTTCTGCTTACGCGGTGCTACCAGGCTTCCACTTCCCAAGGAACAATGTTGTTGCTTCACTGGCTAACGCTTATGTTGCGTGCTTCACTAGCTAATGCTTATGTTGTGTGCTCTGATTTAAAGAATCAAGATGCTCAATGACTGTGTCCTGATGCGCGCTCCGTTTCTCAGTCACGGACACAACGTGTAAAGTTATTACCAGAAATAAATTAATCCATAGCATTAACTTCTTTTTCAATCGAACTGTTGTGCAGGACTTTTAATTTTCGAAGAAGAGGACGCAGTGATTTTCCTTAATCCAAGGTAATCAATCATTCTAGAACTCTAAATATTAGAAAGGAGAATAGATTATGCAAAACTCTAGACTTAAATTATCGTTGCGGCCGTGGTCAAGGGCTTTACAGAATTTAATACACCAATGTCCACTGGAATACATAAAAAAATATTGGTAACAATGGTTATCCATAGTCCTCGTTGGTGTAAATTTCCAGAAAAAATATAATGACAAATTTCTTTTTTTTATAATAATCTAAAATTAAACTGAAATATCTTTTCCCTAAAAACAAAACTGGACAATTTTCATACCAATCATTTGTTGATCAATTCAATGGAGTTTTCCAAAAACTTGTAGAGTTGGAATCTCCTCCTCGCATCAGCTGCATTATTGAAGCTCTGATACCACAATAATGGCAGAAGTGTCCTCAGACACACAATTTTATTAATCAGAAAAGAAATTAAATAATAATTTTGCAAGAGTTTACACACAGACTCCAACACTCTTGCAATCAGGAGAATGAACTATATATAAGCTTAATTTCCTAACCTATTCTAGTTATGGACTACTTATTAAATTAACAAGTGTCCATTTACAATAAATGCAATTCTAACCAATCTACTAACTCTACTCCTAAATTGGAGCCTAAGATACGACATTATTCTAGATGTCATATCTTTTACAACAATATTCTATTTTTAAGTGTCTCCAATATTTAATTAAATATTCTAAATAAATAAATATTCTATCCTAACTTTGTGAACAATGAATTTTGTATTTTAGATCATCTAACACTTTGGACAGTGAAGAGCTCTCTCTTGGACAGTGGACAGTGAAGTAAACCAAGGACGAGTACAAAGTAAAGCCAAAGTGTTTTTGTTTTGAAGTGGTGAAGACAGTGAAGGATATGCCAAGAACATTCAAGTACCTTACACATTCTCTATTAAACAACAGGATTGGTGTCCTTGGAGTTGGTGCTCCTAAACACAAGGTTGGAACCTTGGATAAGATAGGGTTGAAACCCTAGACGTCAGAGCCTCACCAAAGACCAAGTAGGTGCTTGGCAATAGGCTGGTGCATAAATTTTTTAAGGGTTGGAACCCACACATCTTATTGTACTCTTTCATTTGATCAAAGGATTTTTATCCTCGTTTCTATAATAAGATTATTCATTTCTCTGATTTTAAATTGTGTAGAATATAATTGGACATAATAACAATTGAAAAGAAATATTAATTCACCCCTCGATATTTCCAGCGATTGGTATCAGAGCAAGCTTCTTCATAATCAACCTAACAGCGGGAAGAAGGATTTTTAGTCACAATGAAAAATCAAGAACTGTCAGGAAGGCTTCCTTTGTTCGAAGGCATAAATTTTGGTTTTTGAAAAAAAAAAAAGGAATGTCCTACTACTTAATGTCCCTTGGACTTGAATTTTGGCATTCTGTTTTGAATGGGTACACTGTTCCTTCCACTCTTCCAACTAATCAAGATGAAAGGAAAGCTTACATTGCAAATGCCAAAGCTTTAAATTCCATCATTAGTGGAATCACTAACTCTGAATTTACAGAAGTCATGAATTGTGACTCAGCCAAAGAAGTATGGGACAAGTTGATTGCCTTATATGATGGGGATTCTAAAGTTAAAAAGGCAAAGCTTCAAACTCATAGACGACAATTCGAAAGTCTTAAAATGGATGACAAAGAACATATTGCATCATACCTTCTCCATCTGACTGAAGTTGTCAACTCCCTTAAAGGGTAGGGAGAAAAAGTTGAAGAAAGTACAGTGGTTCAAAAAATTATGAGATCTCTTCCTGACAGATTTGACTCCAAAGTAAGTGCTATAGAAGAATGAAGGATCTAGACACCCTCAAGATGGATGAACTTCAAGGAATTCTCACTACCTATGAAATGAGGAAAGGAATCTCAAATCCCAAAGAAGCAGCATTCAAAGCCTCAAAATCAATAAGAGAAAGAAAAGGATGGAATACCAGTAGTGATGACTCCAACGCTAAAACCGAATTAGCACAATTTGTTGAAGACTCAAGAAAGGATCCAAGCTAAAAGGTAAGTACCCTCTTATTTGTTTCAATCGTGGAAGAATAGGTCATTATGCTGCAAAGTGTCCTCGTAAACATGATAGTGATGATGAGGAAGATTCTAAAAGGATGGTATACAAAAAGAAAGGGTTTAATAAGAAGAATTTATTCTCTAAGCAAGATGACTCTGATGAAGATGAATTTGTAATCATCAAAAAGAAATCAACTAAAAATGTCCCTCGTCACAAAGGAGGTAATGATGAATCAGATGAAGAAAATGACTATGCTAGAAGGCAAGAAGTATTATTCATGGCATTCACAAATGATGATGATTCAGAACTAGAAGGAAATGTCAATAAATTGTTAATGAGTGCCATTAAAGAAAATGAGAAATTACGAAATAAAATCATTTCTCTCAAGGTAGAAAAGGGGGAAGCAAAAAGAAGGGAATACCTCTTGAAAAATAAGCTAAAAGAAAAGGAAGAAATTTGTGAAAATCGTGAAGCTGAAATAGTATCTCTAAGGAAGGAATTGGAGCAAGTCAAAAAGAGTTGGGAAAGCTCTCAAGCACTTGACAATATCCTTAATGCTCAAAAACCTCAATATGACAAATCTGGGATTGGTTTTAAAGAATAATCATCAAGTACTAAGGATAATGCAAGAAGCTATGCTGACATACTTTCCAACAATCCAAAAGAAGAAAAGTCATCTCATTAAAGGCCCATCTCAAATCCAAAGAATTAAGAAAGAGTAACTCCAAGGAAGAATTGTTGATTCAAATAATGGCTATTACAACAGGTACCAAACTATCTTTTTTGGCTATTGTTATTATTGTAAAAATTTTGGTCATCAAGCTAAACATTGCATGGCTCGTAAGAATAAAACACCAATATTGAAGGATCAAACAAATAAACCACGTGGTCTCAAAGAGCAAGGACAAATGAAGACTTGTAACTCCTTTGATCCTTTGACCAAGTTTAATCCAATTTGCTCATTATGTAATGATTATGGACATAACGAACAAAATTGTCCACTCAAAAGAAGAGAAGCTAGAAGGGAGAATCTCAATATGGATAAATGTGGCCTAGCTCTATGTGCTCATAGTGATGAAAACCATTGGTTTTTGGACAATGGATGCTCAAGACATATGACATGTGACAAAAAGAAGTTTGTCTCATTGAACAATAAGGATGGAAGTGGATTTGCTAAAATCACTGGAAAAGGGATTGTTTCCCTTGTTAATGGAAAAGGAAAGGCTCAAAATGCTTTGCGGGTAGAAGGACTCAAACACAATGTCTTGAGTGTTTGCCAAATTTGTGACCAAGGACATAATGTTGTCTTTAGCACCAAAGATTGTGAAATAAGAAACTCATCCTCAGGAGAACTTGCGGGTGAAGGAGTAAGAACACCATATAACGTTTACATCTTGAGCAAAATCCACAAAGATAAATGTTACTTGAGTCAAACAAATGAAAGTTGGTTATGGCACAAGTGATTGGGGCATATAAGTTGTTTTGATAACTTGATCAATATTAGCAAAATTAATGCAGTAAGGGACATTCCAAAGATGTTCAAACCACATCAAGCTTTATGTGGCCCATGTCAACATGGTAAGCAAACTAGAACCAACCACAAGACTAAGGAGCTCTCAAAATCAAAACCTTTGGAGATTAGTCATGTAGATTTACTTGGGCCAACTAGAACTCCAGCGCTCCAAGGTGAAAGGTACTTTGCTTTATTTGTTGATGAATATACTAGAATGATGTGGGTATATTTCATAAAATATAAACCTGAGGCATTTGAATGTTTTAAGAATCTTAAAGCTCTTGGAGAAAGTGAAAAGGATTCTAAGATTAAATGTCTTAGAACGGATAGAGGGGGAGAATTCATATCAAAAGAATTTGATGAATTCTGTAAAGTACATGGAATTGAAAGAGAATTCTCTTATGCTAGAACACCCAAGCAAAATGGGGTAGTTGAAAGAAGACACTGAATTGTTCAAGAAATGGCAAGGACAATGTTACTAGCAGCTGACTTGCAGCCAAAATTTTGGAGAGAAGCAGTCGGGACGGCAGTTTATACCTTGAATCGAACCCAACTAAGACCAAATAATGAGAAGACTCCTTATGAATTACGCAAAGGAAGACCTGCTTTAGTAAAATACTTCAGGATTTTTGGAAGGAAATGCTTTATAAAGATCAATGATGACTCACCAGGAAAATTTGATTCTCGAGTTGACGAAGGAATATTCCTTGGATATTCTACTAGGAGCAAAGTTTACAAATGCTACAATAATCGACTATGGAAAATAGTGGAAAGCATTGATGTGAAGATTGATGAAGTCCTTCCAAAAAGGGAAATTGAAGATCATGAAGTTGACCCCCTCATTGAAGAAAACGAAGAAGAACCTAAAAAAGAGGAAAAAGATCGAGAAAAACAAAAGGAAAAAGAACCATCTCAAACTCATTCGAAAGTGAAATTTCTCCAAAAACATCACCCGGAAGAGAAAATTATTGGGAATGTAGATGAGGGAATACAAACCCGAAGAAGGATGACAATGTTGAAATTTATAAGTGTATCTGTTAGAAATTTAATCTATATTCTTCTGGTTTATTTCTTCTACTTGTTAAATTCGAACAAGTTATTTACAACATATAATAACGAAATAAACACAATACAGTCTCAACATCTACAGATCATCAGCTGAAAGAAAACAAACACACAAGTGACACCATTATTTTTGGACAAGTGTCCTCGGAAGAACCCAATGCAGGAAAACCGATGCAGCTATTCTAAGGATTTATTATTATGTAGTATTTCCTTGAGTACAACTGGGTGCCAAACTGGCTCACCCAACAGAGAAAAACAACCCGCAGTAATACCTCCCTATTCGAAAACAGGCATTTAGGAAACCTGCCCCATGAAACCCTCTCCAGCAACTCTGAAGCACTGCGTCAGCCTCCTGCTGCTATGCGTCAGCCCCAGAACCCTCTGCGTCAACCCTCTGAGGCACTACGTAGCCTCTGGGACCCTCTGCGTCACTCCTGCTACCTTTTGCGTGGATGACGCAGGCCCTCTAGCCTCTACGTTGTCTCTGCTAGGCTCTGCGTGGCCTACTCTGGCTGTTGCTTCTCGCTCTCTATCTTTGCGCTGGTCTGTAGGCACTATCTCTACCTCTCTGTCCAGTACTCACTGCCCCTCGCTGCTGATCACCGATTCGACTTTGCTTAGCAACCCCACTCTAGCAAATTGAATGAATGATCACTCTGGTGTATTCTCCAACTGACCCTCAAGCCTCCTCTTATACTTTTCTTGTTGGTCCTTCAACGGCCGAGATTAAATCTCTAATCAACGACTAAGATTAGATTTGGCTTGATCCATGACTTTTGGAACCGTCTAACCCAGTTTTATATTAATACCCATTAATATTTTATTTTTCCTAAGGTTTAGACTTAGGAACTCCATTAAAAATATTAATTATTTTAATATCTCCCAAACCGGTTACAATCTGTCCAAACCATTTTTGAGTCTTGGAGATCTCATGTGCTTTAGTCTCTCCACCAATTTTCATGGCTAGAGCACATCTGATGCTACCCCAAATCAATACTCCCTCTTAGCGAGGATTGTGCTCTAGTAATACTCCTCACTAAGCATCACTTTGATTTTCTGACACCGGTACCTGTGCTGATGCTAGGCCTCCCCTCCCAACATCCTCTGCACTACTGCATTTTGTACTGCTGCCAATGGCCCTGCCATTGCCACTGCTGCATCCGTACAGTAGCTCCCTCTGCATTCGTACTGCTGCTGGCTCATCCTCCCAACACTGCATCCCCTCTCATCATGCTACATCATGCTACTACATTGCAACTCAGTTACTGAGAAGTAAGTAACTAATCCACCCAACTTCTGACATCCCTGTCAGGCTAGAAACACTCCCAATGTTGAAGCTCCCTCTGTCGCTAACAAGTGCTCCCTCTATTGACCTCTACGCTGTTGCAACAACTCCCTGCGTCTCGCACCACTGTAAACCTCTATGTGCCATTCTGCATTGTTGCAACACTCTCCATGCCTCTCGCACTGTTGCAGCCTGCTAGCCTCGCGCTACCCGAGGACTCCTGCACTATAGCACCCTCTATCGCTTCATTCGCATCCGTCTCTATGGACATCTGCCAGTTCTGCTACTCTCTCTTCGGGGCTCCCGTAGCAAGGTATAATCCAAGAGGTTGGGTACCTCAAGGATCTTGCCCCTCGTCGCCTGTAGTCCTCCTGACTACAGCTCAATGTCTCCCCACCTCTTCTCTAGAGGTACATGAGCACTCATGGCACAATCGTCATCCTCCTCGACCTCCTTCTCTGCCTTCGTTGGCGCTACCTTAGAATCAGAAGCCTCTCCCTTGCTCTTCTTCCTCGAACACTGGTTTGCATAGTGACCCAGTTCCCCACAATGGAAGCACATGACCTTGGAGAGGTCCTTCTTCTTCCTCTTCTCCTGCATTCCCGCAAATGCCAGAGCTGCATTGTCTTCCTCTTCCTTCTTGATCCGAACTCCTTTGCTGCTACTTCCCATCTTGTTCAACCGCCTGATCTCCCCTTGGGGAAGAGTTGCCCACAATTCTTCCCAATCTGGAAGATCCGCTCTGCCTAATATGCTCTTAACAAATGTTCCCCACTCCTCGGAGACTGCGTTAAGTGCGGTTCTCACCAACATCTCTTCATCTGGCATAGCCCCTATGGAAGTCCGTTGGTCCCAGATCTCCTTCAACTGACCGAGGAAGTGACGTATCTGCTCCCCCTTCTGCATCTAGTAAGACCGCAATTGATTCTCAAGTAACATCTTCCTCTGCATAGAAGTATGCTGGTACAATTTCTTTAGGGCGTCCCACATTTCCTTTGCCATCTCCTTCTTAGCAATATGTTGGACCACATGATCCTTGACCCCATCAAGAATGATGTATTTCACCCTGGCCATTGCCTCCTCGAACTTTTCATTTTCAGCCAGGTCAACTGGGATCACCATTGTTCTCAAGGCGAAGGCCTTGATGCGATGTCTATCTAGAATGGACAGGATCCTGGCCTTCCAGACCACAAAGTTGGACGCCCCGTCTAGCCTGTCCTAATCCCTCAGCCCATTCATGGCCATCTCTCTACTCTTTTGTCGACTCCTTCGATTCTCTCTACTTCCCTCTGAAAGTTCTCTCTTCGACTCTGGTTGAGTCTCTCTACTTCCCACCTGGAAGTTCTCTATTGGACTCCTTCTGAGTCACGATTTCCTTTCTGGAAATCCTCCTGCCAATCGTCAAGTTGCACCTCTCCGATCTTCGGTGCACCTACAACACTGATCCGGATTCCTTGGCTAGAAATTCGCCTCGGCAGCAAGTCCCTCTACCTTGGTTTTGGCCTGTTCGGTATTGTTCTACCCATAGCACCCCACCAACTTCACTCCCCGCAAACTACCCACAGCTTCCTATGCCCCAGCAACTGAAGAACTGAGCCTCTAGGCTCTGCACAATCCCGGCACTAGCTAAAATGCTCCCTCAGCCAACTGCGTCAACCCTCCTGGTCACTGCGTGAGCCTTTTTCTGCCCTCCTCAGCCTTTGCGCTAGCCTCTCTCTAGCCTGAACTGACGACGCAGTCCTTCTGTGTCAACCCTTCTTCTGTCGCTTTCTGCAAGGAACAAATTCCGTCACTCGGGACAGTTGTTTCTGCTACAAATGCTCTGCTTCAGCTAATGCCTTCAGCACTCCTGTGATCTGCAACCATCCTCTGACACCATGTTGAAATTTCTAAGTCTAATCATTAGAAATTTAATATGTATTCTTCTGGTTTATTTCTTCTACTTGTTAAATTCGAACAAGTTATTTACAACATATATATAACGAAATAAACACAATACAGTCTCAACACCTACAAATCATCAGCTGAAAGAAAACAGACACACAAGTGACACCGTTATTTTTGGACAAATGTCCCCAGAAAAACCCAATGCGGGAAAACTGGTGCAACTATTCTGAGGGTTTATTATTATGCAGTATTTCCTTGAGTACAACTGGGTGCCAAACTAGCTCACCCAACAGAGAAAAACAACCGGCAATAATACCTCTCTATGCGGAAACAGGCATTCAGGAAACCTGCCCCACGAAACCCTCTCCGACAACTCTGAAGCACTGCGTCAGCCTCTAAACCCTCTGCGTCAACCCTCTGAGGCACTACGCAGCGTCTGGGACCCTCTGCATCACTCCTACTGCCTTCTACGTGGATGACGCAGGCCCTCTGGCCTCTGTTGGGCTCTGCGTTGCCTACTCTGGTTGTTGCTTCTCGCTCTCTACTTCTGCGCTGCTCTCTCGGCACTATCTTTGCCTCTCTGTCCAGTACTCACTTCCCCTCGCTGTTGATCACCGATTCAACTTTGCTTAGCAACCTCGCTCTAGCAAATCGAATGACTGATCACTCTGGTGTATTCTTCAACTGACCCTCAAGCCTCCTCTTATACTTTTCCTGTTGGTCCTTCAACGACCGAGATTAAATCTATAATCAATGGCTAAGATTAGATTTGGCTTGATCCATGACTTTTGGAACCTTCTAACCTAGTTTTATATTAATACCCATTATTATTTTATTTTTCCTAAGTTTAGACTTAGGAACTCCATTAAAAATATTAATTATTTTAGTATCTCCCAAACTGGGTACAATCTGTCCAAACCATTTCTAGGTCTTGGAGACCTCATGTGCTTTAGTCTCTCCACCAGTTTTTATGGCTAAGGCACATCCAATGCTACCCCAAATCAACAGACAAGTACACCAAGGAAAAATGATGTTGCTGATAGAACCAAAAACTTTTACTCAAGCAATTAAGGATCCTAATTTGGTGGAAGCCATGGAAGAAGAAATGTCTCAAATCGAGAAGAATGAGGCATGGGAGCCGGTACCTCATCCAAAGGATAAATATAATTGGAACCAAATGGGTGTTCAAAAACAAAATGAATGAAGATGGACAATTCATCAGAAATAAGGCAAAGATTGTTTGTAAAGGTTATTCACAAAGTGAAGGAATTGACTTTGAAGAAACCTTTGCACCAATAGCACGTATGGAAGCTATAAGGATGTTCTTGGCATTTTCTTGCTCAGAGGGATTCAAAATTTATCAAATGGACGTAAAATCAGCATCTCTGAATGGGGAACTCAAGGAAGAAGTCTACAATGAGCAACCAGAAGGGTTTGATCTAGCAGAAGGAAAAGACTTTGTATGTAAGTTGAAAAAGGCATTACATGGGTTGAAACAAGCTCCTAGAGCATGATACGCAAGATTGGATCACTATCTACAACAATAAGGCTTCAAAAAGGGGGTGGCAGGAAGTAATCTCTACATGAAGATGGACGAGGAGAAGTTACTAGTCACTCTTGTCTATGTTGATGATCTGATTTTTGCTAGCAATAATGATGAGATGAGTCATGAGTTTGCTCAAAATATGTCAAAAGAGTTCGAAATGTTGATGATTGGTGAGTTATCTTACTTCCTTGGACTACAAGTATCTCAAACCACAGCAGGCATGTTCATATCCCAAGCAAAATATCTTAAAGATATGCTTAAAAGATATGGGATGGAAGATTGTGCAACTATGATCATAATAAAAGACTACCATATCACTGTACTTGATGAAGGTCTAGAAGACATGCATTGGATGACTAGACTATGATGACATGTCTATGATAAAAGACTACATGATGAATTATATGGACCACACTTGATGATTTTATGACAAACCTCAAATGATGTGAAGTTTGATGTCCTTACCTCTGGTGATCCTAATAATGAAGACTACATAATGATGGTGACCCTGTGTTGAAGAAGATAAGGTGATGAAGGAGGCAATCAAGGACATGATGATGGTGACTCTATGTTGAAGAAGGCAAGCACATGATTATGAAGACAATCAATGAAGAAATCAAACCATGAAGAAGCCCAACACTCAAAGGCATTCTGCCCTACCTCCATTTCTGCACTAATAAATAATCAGTCACATTATAAAATATTTTTGCTACCTTAGAGGCAAAATTCATTTATGACACCTACACCATCTTGAACAGCATAATTTTGCCTTTCCAACGAGCTATTACTTGGCCCGAAACTCCAAGCGGTTTGGGAGATATAGATTTTTTAAGTGAAGGTGATTATTTTGAACAGTGAGCCGACCTATACTGGCCCCTCATGTCGGCCTACCTATGAGACATCTCTCTTCGCTTGTTCAACTGTAAAAACACTATAAATATGGGATGTTCGACCTCATTTTGATCTAGAACTTTGGCATAGATTCATAGAACAATCAGAAAAAGGTTCACATCTCATAAACACTGATTAAGGAGGATTAAAGATCTCAGGTTATACTTCTGGACCTCGGGCTTCAAGAACAGAACTGTACCTTCACTTGATTGTGCCACTCTATTCTCTGACTAAGTACAGTCATAACTTATGATTGTGGCAAGGTGTTAACCTTCAGAAGCATACAACTGCGGCTAGATTAAAGGAAAATACCTCTCGGACAGTTGTACTTTTAAAGCATTGAAAACAGTGCAGTGGAATCTCTTGACACAGTGCAGTGGACTACTTCTCGGATTGATGTCTAGCCCGGTTTGATAGACTGTCTCTCGGATTAGCTTGGATTGGAGGATTGTCTTTCAGCCCTCATTACAGGACCAATACAGTGACAAAGCAGGATCTGTACCTCAGGTCTGTGATTCCATTCCTTGGGTTTGTAGCTCTATACCTCAGATCTATACTTCAGAGAACTGTACAGTGAATCTAGACCTCTGACTATAGCTTGAGCTTCAAATGCAACATTCAGACTTCATAATAATTAGCAACAGAGTTGTCTCCCATTATTCGGACTAAGTGACAGAAGATCTCCTTGGACTGTAAAGGACCAGACTATAGTCACACTTGAACAGTGGGACAGTGATTTTGTAGGACCTTCCTTTGGATAGTGGACAGTGAAATAAATCAAGGACGAGTACAAAGTAAAGCCAAAGTCTTTTTGTTTTGAAGTGGCAGAGACAGTGAAGGATATGCCAAGCACATTCAAGTAAGTACTTTACACATTCTCTATTAAACAACAGGATTGGTGTCCTTGGAGTTGGTGCTCCTAAACACAAGGTTGGAGCCTTGGATAAGATAGGGTCGAAGCCCTAGAGGTCAAAGCCTCACCAAAGACCAAGTAGGTGCTCGACAATAGGTTGGTGCCTAAATTTTTTGAAGGCCTGGAACCCTCACATCTTATTGTACTCTTTCATTTGATAAAAGGATTTTTATCCTCCTTGTTTCTATAATAAGATTATTCATTTCTCTGATTTTAAATTGTGTAGAATCTAACTGGACATAATAACAATTGAAAAGAAATATTGATTCACCCCCCTCTCAGTATTTCCAACAGATCCAAAGATAGGTGATATTTTATCAAAAGAGTTCCTTTAGCCAAGAGTTGATGGAAAACCTCATCCCACCCTAGAGAACACAAGGAAGATAGAGAACTCACCTCATGAGAAAAAAATAGCCTTGCACCTAAATTTCCAGAGAATAAATAAGACAGAAACCCTCAAGTAGTGTCAAAGCCCCACAAACACAGGATGAACAGGTAAGCGGCAAACACCAAATAATGCAAGCCCCCAGCAAATCTTGATCTAAAACCTAAGTATTGATCCACAAGAAACCTCAAACACTGTTTAACAAACTGGCATTCCCAAAAAATATGGGATACTACCTCTCTTTCTTGGAAAGACTAGCATGCTCTCACTCAGGAGTATGGTCTCCTTGCTCCTGATCATCTCTTGATTATGGTGCTGCAAGGCTTATCCTGGAGATTGAGCTATTCAACATGAACATTCGCATGCTAGGAACATTTTAGAGGAAAAGCACATAAGATTACAAACACCATATCATCCATACTTTAGTTTTGATATGTAATTTGGACCTAATACACTGATTCTGAAACCATTGGATCTAAATTGGTTATTAATTCTCGCATACCAAGCTCTAGGACCCTAATTGAGACCATATAGTACCATTCTTCAACTTACATACAAGATACAATTTTCCTCTTTACACAACGATTGGGTCTTGTTGTGTATACACTTACCTTGTCAAGACACCATTTATGAAAGTTTTTTTCATATTGAGTTGGGGTTCCAAGGTTAGCACCAATCTAAGTGTATTCATCTAGGTTACAGGGACACAAGCTTCTTCAAAGTCGAACCTTCTCTAGTACAAAGCCCTTAGCGATTAACCTTGTCTTATATTTGTAATCAAATCATCTACTTTATTGTATAACCAATTGACAAACTATAACATTATTTCCTTCGGGTAATTCAACAAACTTACATGTCATATTTATTTTTATTGCATCATGCTACGAATGCATTGCTTTTTCCTACTCTTGCTTTACATGTGTTTCCAATAAAGTAGGCTCATGTGAGGTCAAAACTGTGGCCATCGAAACAGCATTTACCTGATGCAAAGCTAACTGTTGCGGCCTCGTTCTCTTCTTCACTACTCTAATGTAGCTCTTATAGCTTTGAATACCTCATTGTTGATAGATAACACTTTGATATTTTCTTGAATTTGCAAATGATTTGTTATTGTTTAATGGCACTACGCTCCTAATCATCTCTTGATGCTAGACTACTCTTATCTTCAAGTTTTAGTTGAAGGATTAATGCCAAAATAATATGACTGTATTATAATATGTGATGAAGTAGACTATACATAAAAGTCTACATAAGAACAAGATGAGGACAATGAGATAAGATAGGGATGAGGTTTCATAGAATCGACTGAAAAAATTATAGAGAAATTATGGGAGATAGTTTTGCATATGGTTAAACTGAATATCTAATTATAACATAATTGTTATGGTCACCTATTCTATAGAAAGGGACCTATTGTATAATAGATATTATACACTACAACAAAATCCTCAGTCCAACTTAAGACCGCAACTCCCAGCCCAACCCAACCCAAACCCAAATAATAGACCGGTTCAATCTGTTTAGATAATCGAAACACCAAAACTAGAAACCGATGTAATGGAGTGCAACGACCTTCAATTAAGGTCTGGGTGCATAATAGAAACTAAGGGAGATAAAAATGCTCAAGTTGAAAATCAGTTACCCGCAGAACAACCACTACAAGAAGAGGATGTGGTCAGACAACAAACTCACGACCAAGCAACCATGTCTTCTCCCCCATTCCCAAAACGATTAATCATACCACGCCCTATAAAACACCCTGACTTTGATCTTCTGAGATAACTAAGAAATTTGTGTATAAAAATCCCACTCCTCCAAGCTATCCAAGATATCCCAATATATGCAAAAACCATCAAAGAGTTATGTATAAGGAAGCCAAAGAGAAGAATAACAACTAACCCAACCATCCAAGTAGTTGGCACCCTATCTGATCTGGTATCAGGAAGAGAAGCACTTGTCAAATATGAAGACCCAGGGAATCCTATAGTGACAGCGCAAATCAATGGACAAACCTTTTCAAATGCCCTAGTTGATTTAGGAGTTGCAATTAATATTTTAACCACCACTTGTCAAAAACTGGGCATTACATCAGTGGAACCAACCTCCACCTTATTGGAACTGGCTGACAGATCAGTGGTTAGACCAGAAGGTACACTACACGATGTAATGGTATCCATAGATTCCTGGGAATACCCTACGACTTTCTGATAATCAACCCCAAAAACCAACTCGATGGACACCCTTTAATCTTAGGTAGACCTTGGCTTGCCACTGTTGATGCCTACATTGGTTGCCGACAAGGCAGTATGACTATAACTAGAGGGAGTAATATCAAGAATCTAGCTCTATACCCTCAAGCCCAGCCAAGTTTGACAATAATGAAAACTAACAAACAACCTGTATCATACCTCATAGAAAACATTAGGTCCCCATTAACCATTGAAGATGCCCTCGATTTTAAAAACCAAACAGAGGATAACATTATTAACAACTTCATTAACCAATCCGAATCCAGATCCCATGTACAATGTCACATGATAGAGGCAACATTTGACAATGAACTAGAAGAAGATCCACTCAAAGACACTCAGGATCAATCAATACCCACTACCTCTATTTCAAACAGCAAAACTATAGAGATTGAGCCAGGAAAAACCTTGAACATTAACAATAACCTGACTCCTGA